>DWGR01001401.1:0-16300 GCA_018247715.1 Heliconius burneyi | reverse complement strand
TTTGTCCAAGTTTGTGCAAATAAGTTTGTTGTATGGCAATCGGTTGTAAATATAAAAAAAGAAGTTATACAATTTTTTAGAATGTTGGGAGTGTCGATTGAATTGAATAGCACTTTACCCGGTAGTATGAAACGAAGAATACAATAGAAAACGTACTGCAATTAGTAAATAAATAATTGTTTAGTTATAACGGTTTAATAATGTAATTTAAAAATAAGAGTGATTAAGTTTGTGCACATGTAACATATGTGCAGTCGAAGTCAGCTAAATTAATATATATATATATATATATATATACAGGGTGGAAGAGGCAGCGCTTCTTTTACTGAAACTGCATATAGGGTAAAATATTTCAAACCCGGAGCTAAAACAATTTATCAAGATGCCTCAACAGATTGGACGTGGGATTTTTTTTTCATTTCACGATTTTTTTTTCATACCTGTATTTCGTGTCACGCACACATAGTCATACTACTACAAAAATACTTGAATGAAGCGTGTGCGACGTTGCCGCTTTGACAGGTAAATGTGTGAGTGATAATATTACTTTACAAATGGTGTTTTTTTTAAACGATTATTTTATTATTTATTTTGTTTGAAAAAATAACTTTTTCATTTTTGGGAATTATTTTTTTTCTGAATGATATTAGGCTTTTATAGAGTAGTAACTGTGGTTTCATTTAAAGTGGTGCGTTCGATTCCATCCTGTATACTAGAGTATAGTGTTTTTGTCAGCACCACTACAATATACATTTGTATAACTCTTGGATGACCCATTAAATCATTCAAATAAATAAATAAAAAACAACAGTAAATTTTGCGCAAGCCTTAATTTGTTTATCTCGGGTAGCTTTGTGGAAGTATTTAAATATATTTTGAATTTATTTGTAGAACATAAGGCACATAAATTGTGTGTGTTAAGCAGAATATGCATCACCCTGCGGTGACGGCGTCGCCTGCCCGCAGTGCCAGCCCTTTGTAACATGAACGGATTGGTTGAGGAAAGGTAAATATGTTATATGTACATAAAACATATCATACTAATTAAATGTAGCTATCTCTAGAAATGTGATTATTATAATATTTTTTTAGAAAAATTATAAGTTAAACGTCAAGTCTTCTGACTTGGCTTAAAAGGAAGTGGCGGGTTTAGGATTTGTAGGATAGCCGTTTGTAATTTTTATTTAAAATATTACAATAGTAAAAAGGTAGCTTTTACTTATAATATAGTCTAAATGAATTTAGAACAAATCATATAATTTATCAGCACTCCTCATAGTCTTTATTCATATTATTGAGTATTCAACGTCAGTTTTAATCCGATTATCATTCTTTTCAAGAAATATCAAAAAACTCTTTTGTTAATAGCTTTTAGAAGTTTTGAAAATAATATTTTAACAATGTAAAAAAAAATTTTTTTCTTTATATCATTAAACCCTTTATGTTAACTTGATACTTCAACAAAATGTAAAAAATATTTTATTTTCAAGTGGTCAAAGCTCAGTGTCAGATCTACGAGATATACTTTTCTCTAGTACTTAACCATTTCATTACTTGAATTCACAGTAATCTCCATAATCTTTTACTTTGATATAAATTCGTTTGTTTTACAAAGATATTGAACCATTATATTTAAGTATTCTATATATCACACGAGCATGCATTCTGTAATGTCATTATTAAGCATTTCAAAATTTTGCATAATTAGAAAATTTAATTATACCTTTATGCTGAAGACACGTGGAGATTCATTAATTAGAGAAGCCAGTGACATACCACGTAACATATCTTAGTTAAGGGAAAACAAAAAAACTTAGTACCAGAACTTAGTCTCACCAAAGGGGAGAATGATAATAGTTAATTTATTTGGGGTCCGAATTTTTAATCGCCCGATCGATCATTAAACCGATTTTTTTTCGAACATAAGCTCTATTCGCTTTTACAGCGATACCAGTTGGCAGGCAACAGAGAATTATCGGTTCGGCAGTACATACTAAAATTGGAACGACACAGAGAAGATTAGCATGGCCCCTGGGATAACAACCGATCTTAAATTCTAATACGATTTTTTAAATAAATTCTACTATCCTCCTTCCTATTAATATTATAAATGTGAAAGTTTGTGAGAATTAGGTGAAAATGTTGAACGGAGTGCCTTAACACGAGGATCCCTCTGCCCATCCTGAAGCGTGACTGCGTGAAGTCGATCTTAGAATAACATAAAGGCTACGATTTATATTAAAATTTTTCGATATTTAAAAAATAAATTTGAGCGGGCGAAGCCGTATTTAGGTCGCTAGTTGTTTTAATATGTTTACCGGAAAACATAAACGCATTGTGAAATTATTTAATTTTAAACCCACAAAGTGATTCTGATATGGGCTTCTTATTTTCGAAGCTGCTATATCGGA
The DNA here is from genome assembly GCA_018247715.1 of Heliconius burneyi. Lineage (NCBI taxonomy): Eukaryota > Metazoa > Arthropoda > Insecta > Lepidoptera > Nymphalidae > Heliconius > Heliconius burneyi. Next base: position 13,889 of record DWGR01001401.1, on the reverse strand, counting down.
CATGACGTCACATAAACCAAGATTTGTTATTCATATTTAATGTATCTAATGTATGCTTAAAGTGTTAAGAATATCTCTCTCCAAACAGGAATTTAATAAAAGTGTTTGTTCTGCCGGAATGCACTAGCAATGTCCCAGGTAAATATTTTTTTACACAGACACATACATACATACCATGGTGAGAAACAAAGTTTTTAGTGTAGTTTCGCCCGGGAGACCTGCTTATAATTAAAACGAATTTAACAGCAATGTTCATTATTTCCAAAGCTTATCTCATGATGACCAAAACCAGTGGCTCAGGTATTTACCTCGCCACGTACATATTCTAAAGCTTCTACAGAAAAAAAATATCTTACAAAACATGTAAAGCATTTTATAATATTAAAATCGGGCAATATTTTTCTTATTTTAAAATCACGGTTATGCTATTTTGCAGTTGGGCTTATATTTTTCCTACTTCCGTCCAGCGAGTACTCGCCCAGCTAACTTTTACTGTACGCCACTGATCTTATTATGACCGTTAAGTCTATTTGCACGTTTTTAAAAACGAAACGTGAATAGAAACCATAAGAGAAAATGCACGTGAATAGTTGTTTAATAAAATAGATAGTGCACTAGTTTAATATTGAAATTAAAAATAAAGTTATCTTATATTTTAAACAGACCAAGCTTAAAGTTTCATATACACTTACACCAACTTTTGCCTTACAGATAAAACTGCAGTTAGCTTTGCAATTGTATCGTAGAAACTATAATTTTATGTTATGTATAAATTTCCTAACAACCAAAGATAATATTTGATAATAAATATCTACTTCACCTCAATAGAGTATGCAACTTCTCCACTCGAGGAAGTGAAATATTTATTAACGTTTATATTTCCATTTCTACGCTCTGGTGTCGAGGCACAGCGCGGTGCGCAATGCCTCCAGAATTCGGCAGAAAGTGGAGAACGGAGTGTCTTAACACTGGGTTCCGTCTGCCTACCCTGCTGAGTGCGGGATACAGCGTGAAGCTAATTTGTTTATTTGACCAACCAACCAACCAACCTACGATATTTGTTTGGTAACAAAATATTAGCAAAATCAATATTTTCAACAATTTAAGTTAAAGAAAGTTGAGTGTACTACTATAAAGTTGTATATACACTTACACATGTTGTACGCAAAATACCAGCAACACTGAGAGCAACTCTAAGAACTGATTGAGCAGTTAGTCATTAAAACTATATTTTGGGTGAATGTGAAAGAGAAACTTCTGGGTTCTGGTTTATGTTGCCCATTATAAGTTCTACGAAGCGTAATCGTATGTATGGAACGTAATAATAATGAATATACCTATAATAATAAAGAAATCCTTGTGTAATAAAATAATAGTAAAATCAATTCCGTACTTTCAAGATAAATAATATAATTTGTTCGGTTAATATATCCATGACAGAAGACAAAGTTATTTTTTGAAGAATAATTTTTAAATTTTGTTCCTATTTCTTATTCATAAATTAGTGAACATTACGATAACCAATTAAATAAATAATAAGTTTGAACTTTTAGAAGTTCCTACACCCACACAAATATAATTTTTACACACGAAAATAGCTCTTTAAAAAGTAAAAGAAATAAATTGATGTGTGATATCTATTATCTAATGTAAGTAACAAAGATTTAAAGAATTGTAGGTTCAAACAAAAGAAGAATACATAACACTTAACTATAATGAAGGCAAAGAGCAAAGTGGTGAGATCACACAATTTATCATGTTAGAAATATTCGAAATTGTTTCACAAGAAAACCTCTTATTTTCCGGGCACTGTTTTTTCCGCTCGCTTACGTTTATACATAAAGTATGATACGGCGATTTATTTGAGGCTTTTTCTGCAATAGGCCAACATATTTTGATATAAAAATGATTTTAAAGCCATGTGGCTTTAAAATAATTTTAAGAAACATATTCTTATATATTTAAATTGTAATATATTTTTATAAGACGAATTATGTTTATAAAAAACGTGTCCGGTACACTAAATAGTCTCTGAAGTACAATTGTGAAGCCAAAATATTTTGGAAAACAATTCCAGTTTGCCGAAACGTTTTAATAAATCAAAATACATCAAATAAGTATTTATACGTTTGACGAAACGAGCGTACTGGTCACTTGATGCTAAGTGATCACCACTGCCCACGCCCCGTGTATCACTTGAGGAGCTACAGTTGCGTTGCTGGATTTTGAGGTGAAGAAAGTTGTGATTTTTAAAGGTACCCACGTCGTATGGACCTGGAAATACTCCTGCAGGTAGGCCAATCCACAGTTGCGTGGCACGTAAAAGGAAGTTCCTACAAAACCGCACAGTAGTGCCACGTATCCATGTAGATAGTGTAGATGAACTTGTGTTGGTGACGTTCTGTGATTATTAGTACAATAACAACTTTTCTCCGAAACGCTTAAAGTATATAATACTTTTTTAACTAAGCCAGTAACAGATAAACTACTAGATAACTGAAAAGATCTACAGTAGTAAAAATTGCTATTTATAAGCGCAGCTCACTTCGTTCACCTGCTCCGTAACTGCTCCTCCGATATCGAGAAGATGGAAATTATTGTAGTCGGTGATAGCGGAATTTATCGACAATGAGTGTCCCGGTTACTTTATAAATGCCACTTGGGATTTTTAAACACTTTGTATTTAGGAAAGTCTGTTTTGAATATTTACAAATATTTTTACATTAAGATAATCACTTTCTTCGTCTTGTTTTAAATTTTTAAATAAACTTCTTTAAATAAATATGTCATTAAAAATACGTTTAATATAACTTATTTAGAATGTATGGCTTAGTAGTCAGAACGCTTAGACGCCTTCCACAAGGTGCAGGTTCAAACCCCGTACGTTCAATTTTATAAACGATGTTTAAATAAATATTATTAATATATTCTTAGTAGAACTTCTGTGTCCAAGCATCGTATCATCCACCACCATCATTCTCTCAATATAATTTCGCATTGACTAATCGAATTTCGGGGTATGCCACATAAAGTCTCCAAATTGCATAGAAAGTGAAGAGTGGAATGTCTTGAAGTCTGTATTATCACAAAATAAAAATATACTAATACATAATGAGCAAAATACAATATTTAACTACATATTCTTTGAATGCCGCCCCAGTGCGCTCGACGGTCGTAAGCCGAGGTTCGAGTCCCGCGGGGGGCGCCTATACAGTCGTCGACTTCCTCACATGCAGCCAATTAGTGCCGTGGTCTTGTCCGGGATCAATGCCCCCTAATGCACCGTCGTTTATTTACAACCTCTCGACTAGCAAATAACCTTGGAACGTAATTTAAATACGAAGCGTCTGTAGAAAAAATCTATTTCACTGCCCATCTTTGTAATCTTGTGACCTGTAACCCTCTCCAAAGTTTATATAAGTGTTGCCATTTATACCTGAAATAAGAAACATTGCAAAATATTCAAATTGTAAGCGAACAGAATCGAAGCCGTAGTGGCGTAGCGGCACAAGGGTCTGACTGTAACGTGACGGTGTAGGTTCGACCCCCACTCGAGGAAGCGAAATATTTATTAACGTTTATATTTCCATTGTGTCAGTGTCGAAGCAAAGCGCGTTAAATTCTTTCACTCAACACGCAATGCCTCCTGAATTCGGAAGAAAGAAGGGAACGGAGTGTTTTAATACTAGGTTCTCTCTGCCTATCCTGCTGTGTGCGGGATACAGCGTGAAGCTGATTTGTTTTTATTTAAAAGCATGGTTTTTTTATGGGAAAATGACAAGGCAAACGAGCACCTGAGGGTAAGCGATCACCGCCTCCATGACCCAGTGCAACACCAGAGGAGCTACTGGCGTTGCCAGCTTTTGAGGTGGTTGGGCGCCGGAGCCCGGCATTACCTAATGCGAAACGCAGTAGCATAAAGCCACTACTTCACGCCGGTTTTAAATGCCGGGGGTGGTAATGATCCGGTCGAGTCTGCCCATGCGTGTCGCCATTGCTGGCAATGTGACTCTCCCACTCGTACTTTAATCGCCTCTTACGACACCACCAGTACCAGGGTGATCCTATTCTAAGCCGGAAAAAAATATTTGCAGACCGAGAGAGATTTCTGACATTAGTGGCATAATTATTAAGTACGAGTTCATAATGCCAGAATAGCAACTTGTTTTTAAGCTTCTTATATCAGAAATTTGATTATATTTTTATGATCACATTAGTGTCACTACTGCAGCTAAATATTTGACTTCATTATTTATTAATAATGAAGTCAAATATTTCATGAATTGCCCGACCCTTGTCCGCCCAAGGCATGTGGAATATTTCCTCATTAAATACATTATTTTTATCTGGTTAAAGTAAATTATACATTTTTTAATTCTTTTTTAAAATGGAGCTGATTTTTTTTATCTAATTTCTAATATTACTAAATTGCCTACATATGCAATGCACGGATCAAATATACATCTATAAATGTAGGCAGCTCTCAATGCTGTTTACTTTTCATATTTATCAAGAAGCGTCGGCGGATGTATTCGTATATGAAAAGTTACGTCCATACCACTTTACAGCCCCTCACAAAAGGATTAGCGTACGTTTTTTGCAATCTACCGGATTTAAAGCTTCATATAGATGGATCATGGAACACGAGCCGTAAAGAGAATATATGCGCCGATGTTTTTCTTGACATAAGTGAAGTTGTATCGATTTATTTGAAAAATAGAATCGTGGTGTTGTTTAGCTATAAGAATATAGAACTGGCACAGGGGCACAATGTGTGACTATGTATAACCGACTGGTTGTGAGTTCGATTCCCAGTCGAGGAGATGAAATATTTATTTAAATTAATATTTTAATTTCTTCGCTCTCGCATCGAGGCAAAGCGCGGCGTTGAATTCTGCCTCCAGAATACGGCAGAAAGTGGGAAACGGAGTGTCTTAATACCAGGTTCTCTCTGCCTACTCTGCTATGTGCTGGATACAGCGTGAAGCTGAAAAAAATAAATAAATATTGAACTAAGAAACTGTTACTATATGGTTTCTTTGATGTAATAACCACTGGTAGATCTAAATAAACAAATAAATAAACTTCAAAAATTTTAATTTTGTAGCCAGTTTATGTTATATATATATACACATACATACATCATAATTTCTTACATTCTTTTGTCGCTTAAATTGCAATATATGTCATCAGTACATTACGAGAGCTAGCCAATTTGGGTTTTCAATTTCAATTAACCTGAAGAGCTGGGAATAGTAATTGACTATAAATTTACTTTACCTGTATAAAACAGGAAGTGCTTAAACACTTTAGTGCTTTATGTACTTTAGTGCCTTTCTTTCCTGACGACGGTGGTGCTCGCTTTTTGGTATGAATAAAGAACTTGTAAATAAGCCTGAACTATTCTATATACTATTCTTTAGAATCACCTACTTATATAGATATTTCAGTAGTGTCAGTTCTACGGGAAGCTATCACCAACTCGGAAGACAGTCCTGCTGAAAAGAATCGGTACAGAATACAGTTCGAAACATTGAGCTTACGTTTGGAGTAGAATTTATCATAAATGATGTGCAACAATTTACTCATTAAAATTAACCGTCATCAAAACATAATTTTAAAACTTCCGCACATCCGATGATTATAATACATTCACTCTCTGAAAGACACAAAAACAACAAAACGATGAAATGTGAAAAATATTGTATCTAAAGTATAGTTTATATTTGGAAGAGATAAAATTATATTTATATCATGAATTAAAAATACATACTCGTATATAAAACAGCAATAAAATGGACCTTCATAATACTAAAAGTGATTGTCCGAGCTTAGAATCAAAGTCGAATCCGCTTTCAGAGAGTCTCGAAACAAAAGCAGCTTTATAAGTTTGAGACTGACGTTTTAGCTTAGAATTAAATTTTCTATTTACTCTTATAAGGGATGCGATAGAGGGAAATTCAATAAAATTTTCTCTAACTATAACTAAGTCTATATGAACAGTTAGTTATTTTATGTACGTGTCATCTCCGCACAAAGCAGTGTATGCTACACACGCACTAGCGTTGTCGTTCTAATAAATAACCTGTAGTTTATTGACTTATAAATTGACTGTTGAAATGACTATAGTGATATAGCTTGATGAGTGGTGGAAGTCAACGCCGCGCTTTTACTTTAGTACCGGAGCAAAGAAATAAAAATATTAGTAAATAAAAACTCATCCCCTGAGTGTAAATCTGTGGTATATTGCGTGGAATTTTGCGTGAAGCATAGTTTTTATAAAACAATAAATAAACTAGTTTAAATTTTGAAGGTGCAGTTCCAATTCAAGAACAATCACATCGTCACAAATAAGTTGCTTAAAAGGAAGCGCCACAGAATCTTTCTCACCCACGTTCCACTTCTGAAAGCATTTGATGAGTTTCACAAGGCTGTACTTTCACATCTCTAAAGACTTAAGACTTGAGAATATAATACGTTTGACTTACCTCTTCTTGATTACGTTTGACTAGAAATAAAATAATTATAATTTCAACAAAAAAATTGACTTCAACCGGTTCCCATAATCGGAACTTAACTAAACATCTCATGAAGTTTTGTATCATTTCCAATTAAAATCGAATCATCGAAATCGGTTGGCGTGATATTGAGTCATTTGTCTATTTGTCGTGCACATACTGAATGCAATTTAAGACTTATGTAATTTTCTCATGAATTTTATTGTCAGAAATGGACCCATCATAATTATAATAGGACCACATGGGAAGCACCAGCTTTGAGATAAAGAAATCGTCAAAATCGGTTTACCCCAATGTTCAGAGGTAACAAACATAAAAAATACAGTCGAATTGATAACCTTCTTTTCTTATAGAAGTTGGTTAAAAACATATCCTAACATAAGTGACAAGATGAAGCATGACGTTGAATTTCGCGAATCAACACGCAAAGTTTTGAATTCAGGAATCAGTTTTCCGTTGATAACAAAGTAGATACTTGAGTAGCTACACCTACCCCCAGGCTACTATAGAAGTTAAGTATATATATCGTAGGAGGATATTGAGTTCCCTCTGTCCATTCCCCTTTCTTATTTTATTTTCTGCGAAAAGATGGCCCGATAAAAATGGATATTTAAATTGTTACACATGGTTATTTTTAATTATGTTTTAATATTAAAATGATAAAAATATTACATAAAGAGTAAAAATACTGTGAAAAAGTCGAAAGGTGCAGGGGCGCCCACTAGCGGGGCTCGGACCTCGGTCTACCGCCTTCGATCGAATTTAAATTATTTTACTTACAATATTCTTTCTGTGTTTAAAACACAATCAAAGCAATCGTAAAACAAACATACAGCAGCTGCTGAACTATTTTATTATTTATTCGCGGTTTTCACTTTAATTAGTTCCAATTTCCCAGTTGACGTCGGACGCCGCGGGTCGAATAAACAAGGTAACTAGGCTAGCACTCAGGCCAGTTTACTTTACAAGCAGGTTAAATAGAAAATATAAAACTTTTAAGTATACGCTTCTAGACGTCCAATTTATTTGTGAATAGGTCATTTGATTTTGTTTAGTTCAGTAGTTGGTAACTAGTTACCTATTACAATATTGCTCGGTTTACTATTAACAGTATTTCAAATCTCTAAGAGGTAAGGATAAGTGTGAAATCAAGCCTTGTTATATGTGAATACTCTAAAGAAATATAGAAGTTTGGTAAGTACAAGTGGTGATGATGATGGTGATGGTCACGGTGTTTACACCCCGTTAATCCACCTCAACCTTTCACCATCCCTCCCGCCCGTCCGTCTGACTGTCGGCCCGTCCCGAGTGTCCCGAACGGCGTACTGTCTGTATGTGAGGTGTCGACGAGCTGCGCGTGTGCGTTATGTGTGTTTTGTGGAGCTGCTTTCTTGTGCTCTTTTCTCATCAATCAATTTGTGGGATAAGTTATAGTTTGCTCGCCTTACGCCTGAACGCCGCAACGTCTGTTGTTTGTATTTCAATTTTGTATTGTTATTGTTCGACCAACGTTCTAATTCCAGTATGCACGTCCTTTGCAGTGACATTTCTTTAAAATTGCCCAGGATCTCTCCAGCATCGGGCGTTAATTGTATACAGTGTTTCCAGGTCGATATGATATGGGGTACCTTCAAAAAGCGCGTCTACCTCAACCTTAAAGGCCGGCAACGCACCTGTAGCTCCTCTGGTGTTGCACTGGGTCGTGGGCGGCGGTGATCATGTATCTTCAGGTGACCCGAACGCTCGTTTGCCTTGTCCTTTTACCATAAAAAAAAACACAATGTTCACACTCATGATAAACGAGATTATGTAGTGTATGTTTGAGAACGTTGTCGCTGCACACGCCTGAACGATCTCGTCAGAGACAGTTCAGTACGGTGATAGAGCATCACTGTCATCGTCGTTTACCGTCGTAATATCAGAACGGCGAAAGTTTTGGGCAAGCCGACATATATTATTATATGTTATCTTATAAGCTTTCAAAGTTCAAAATTTACTATAATTTTATATTTTAAAAGTCACGTCTGAATTGGATAATTTTGATGAATGTGGATAACTTTTGTTGTCGTTTTTAACTCCTTTCAACGTATAGAGCTAAAGTAATAAATTGAAATACCAAAAATATTTATTGAGGTCACTAGCATTTTAGTGTCGCGTATACGCTGTAAAGCTGAACAGTTTTCAGATTTTAGCAACGCAACACTACAAGTGGTCGTTTCAGTGTGCGCTTTCCTTTGACGAGGTAGCAAAGGTAAATGAAAACCGATTCAAAACGTGCATGCAGCTTAAAAATACTAGTTTTAACGCTGTGAACCTGAAAGGGAATGTTTAAAATAAGTTTTAAAGGCGTACCTATGTTTTGTTAATTCTTGTCAATTTTATCTTAATTACTGAAATTAAAAATAATAATAACTTAAAAGATTTCAAAGGAACACCGTATATAAAATAGTTATGTATTTTCTAGCACGTATGACTTTTAAAATATAATTAAATTTTGACTTAATAGAACTTAAATCTATATTAATATTATAAAATAGAACAGTTAGCTTTATTAATGGCGTTATTCTCGGGAACTAATGTTTGAATTTAAAAAAAAAAATCTATATCTGATAGCCGCCTTACCGAGTCTATAGGCTATATTACTGTAGGTAAATTGTTTCGATGAAACCCACTGTACATGCCATGTAATCATATAACACTCTTAGTTATTTCCATGGATTTGGACGGCAGGCGGAGCCGTAGGTAAATGATAGACAGATAGATAAAAAACTATATAATTTTACAAATATATTATATAATTTTATTATCCCACTGAATCATATTATCAAAAATTATTCCAGCAGCTGAAATGACACATTCGTGCTATTTAAAACTCTTCTTACTTTTATTTCAGTACCACATATAAGAGATAAAAAGTCACCGTTACTCTGACACATTTGTATGGCCAAATGTGAACTGCTATTGCGATATATTTTTGTATTATTAAGGTCTTTATTCCCATGAAACTAAGGTCCATTGAGATTGATATAAAAATGCATAGTTCAGCCAAAATATATATACATAGATTTTCATTCTAAAACTGGGGATTCGAAAAGCCGACACAGTACTCCGGGCTGTTGACGTGCTTGGCTCGCCAAAGGAAACAGCAATCTAAAATGACCAGTTTGTTCTTTGCCTCTCTAAGTTCAAAAGCAGGATGTAAGCTGTTTGTGAAAATACGTAAGCGGCGTGAATATTGAACAAATTTGATCGTATTTGAATAACAGGGAATAATTAAATTGCTTATTCTATAGATATGCTATTCAAGTTTGAATTTTTAAAGGCTTTTTTCTTATTTGTCGTTATTTTAATACATAAAATAACAAAATATTGAAAAAAATATAGATTTTTCTGAGAGAGATTAGATGATTGAGGCCGTCGTGGTGCAGCGGCATATCTGTAACGCGATGGTTGAGGGTTCGATCCCAAATCGAGAAAGTGAATTTCTTATTTACGATTAAATTCCTCTTATGATATTTCCATTTTCTTCGCTCTGGTGTCGAGGCAAAGCGCTTTGAGTTCTGCTACTCAACACGCAATGCTTTCAGGATTTGGTAGGAAGTGGGAAACGGAGTATCACAGCACTAGGTTCCCTCTGCCTATCCTGCTGTGTGCGGGATACAGCGTGAAGCTAACTAAATATTTAGCCAATCGAAAAATAAAACAGTTGTATAAAATGACTGCTTTAGCAATTATAAATATTGTCGCACAAACTACTTTAAATTGATATAATTTTATAATTTGTAAACTTTTTTTATTTTAATAAGATATACACTGAATGTTAAGGGAAGCTTAGCGAAATCCAATAGTGAAAACTACATTTAAATTCGTTTAGCCGTTCCCGAGACTAGCGTGAACAAATGCACCGTGAACAGGCAAAGAAAATAAAAAAAAAAAACATTTTATTGGTTCCTTGTACGTAAAAACTGTCCCCAATAATCGTTTTTCTAATGTTTCTTTTATGTACAGACACCGATCTGTTACAATTTTATTATAAGTATAGATATAGATTTGAAATGTAGGTACATTTATTTATGTGTTATATTTTACATGAAGGTATACCAATTAATACAATATAAATTTATACTATAGCCCTTGCCCTGCCTCGGCTGTAACATATCTGTGGGACGTAAAACTCTTCCGTCCTAATATCTATGCGCATGGTAAATTGCTACTTGACTCCTAGAGTTGCCTAGTAATATTAGCTGTACTATTATATATCCATCACTCAGTAACGTATACAGTCGTGGCGTTATATGTGGAATATTTTCCAATTTGATTATAGATTTTTTTCTATAATACTTTATTATTTTTTCTATAATATTTTTTTTCATTAAAAAGCAATGAAAAATCAACACACGAAATTGCTTTGAATTCATTTTTTTTGAAAACTCAAAAGTAGCGTCACTTAAAGCACTGTAACTGGTAAACTAATGGTCGGATTGACATATGATTTTGACAGTTACCCTAAAAAGGTCCACACTTTCGAAAAAAAATATTGATTTGGTATTAGTGGAGCCATCTATGTGTTAGTCACACACATTATTGAACGAAGTAATACTTATCTGTTACATTCATGTTGTATGGAACGAATGTTTTTTTTTTTGGATTTGTTCCGAAATAAATTTACTTTTTACATATTTAGCTTCACGCTGTATCCCGCACACAGCAGTGTAGGCAGAGTGAACCTAGTGTTAATATACTCCTTTCCCTACTTTCAGGAGGCATTTCGTGTTGAGTGGCAGAAATCAACGCTTTGCCTTGGCGGCAGAGCAAGCAAATACACACCCTTGTGCCGCTTTAATGTACATTTTCAATTTTTATATGTTAAATAATAACATATTACCACATTTCAATTCATTAACCGTCTTTTAGGAGATCTTAGAAGATTAAACGATAAATTCAGAGAATAGTGTAACGTAATCAAGGACTTACTCCCTTTACAATAGCCTGAATAGCTTCTCGTTCAGTTGTCATGTTCTCTGAACATTCAGAGCTGCACAAGTCTATATGTACGTATGTATGTTGGAATCAATAGTAAAGCTAGTCTTATAGTATCCTGTTATTCTATTGCATATAGGCCTATAGGCCTTTAAAATTATTAACAAGTGGTTGCCCGCAACTTCGATTGCGTGGACTTTATGGCCATTGATATGCTTCCCAATCTATAAATCATCTGTTGTGATTTAAGCTTGGAACAAGTGGCTGGCAAAGAGAACATAAAACTAAAACACTTTGTTCTCCGGTTTCAACAAGAAATGACTTACTACAGAGTGAGTTACAACTCAATGCCACGCCAATGTTACGGGAGCGGAAAAATAAAAATAAATAAAAAAATGTTATTTCCCCGAGACATTAATTAATAGCCATCGCAATTAAAGTCAAATGCTGATGATGATCTTAGATGCTTGTTTTTTCTGCGCTTCCAGGGACTGCAGACCTGAATATTTGTTATTAATTTCAGTTTGAAAACTCCACGCAATCTTGAGATGAATACTCTTGACAGACGGAAAACAAAATGATCCTATAAGGATTCCGTAATTATCTTTTGAGATACGGAACCCTAAGCACCCTGCTTGATTACAATACAATTCATTTTAATTTAACAGAACATTGGTTTATTTCAACAATTCCCAAACATTGCGTTAATTATGTCATGTTTAATACAATTTTAATGGAATTTAATCAGATTTAAAAATAAGAGTATAATAACGTGAACTACCCAATCAAACAATTCATATCAAATTAAAATTTTAAGTGTTTTCAGCGTAAATTGATTTTTCAGTTCAACCATTATATAATTTTATAGATAAGTTTAATCCTATTTAAAATAAAAGCACCTTACAATGTTGTAACTCAATATGAATAACAATCATGTATACGTGATTATTTAAGTTTTATTTCCATTTTTCAATCTAGTATCGAGGCAAAGCGCGGCGTTGAGTTTTGCGACTCAACATGCAATGCTTTCAGAAAAAAATGGGAACGGAGTGCCTTAGCACTAGGCTCCCAGGTTCCCTCTGCCTACTACGCAATATGCGGAATATAGCGGACTATTTCAAAAATAGCATTAATTTCAAATATAATGGCATTTCAAAAATAATAGTTTTATGTAATAAGAAAAAGCTCAAGTGGGGTAGAAAGTCAAGTGGAACTAAATATCTCACAAAGCCTTCATGTTTAAGATGCAATTAGATTGACTCTTATTTAAATGATTTCTTTATATTTAGTTTTATTTCTTTATAAGTATGTATCTAAGACTTAAAAATCATACGAAGCATTTTACACAGCACCACTGTTGGACAAGTTAAGTTACTTTCAAGCTGGAGAATTGCTTACGATCGTTTCTGTTTTCTTTAAACCTTTCTCAGAAGTTTATAACAATTTGTAAAACGTGGAATTATGTCCGCGATGTGATGAACAGAAGTTTGTTTATTAAAGACGCGAATTCATTTGTTAATTTAGACAATTCGATAACGTTGCAAAATGAACTTGAGTAAATTCGACATTCTGGAACTGTACGGAGTTGAAAGACGATGTTATTTACAAGTTTAGAAATAGAAATTAGAATGGAAATCGAGGTCTGGAGTTTATATATGGATAGTACAGTACAGTGAACGCAGAAGATTACTAACTTTTTCTAACTTTAGAGGTCGCTGTGGCGCAACATTTATCACTGGCATATAGTTTGTAAGCACGACGGTCGTAGGGCCGATTCCTATGAGCTTGGAGATTATTTTCATTTTTGCGCTCGCGCCATTGATTTCCTCGACTCCACGTCTAAAAAAATTGGGCGGCAAGTGGGGGACGGAGTGTCTCAACACTAAGTTTGTTCTAGCTACTCTGCTATATGTGAGGTACAATGGAACGTTAATAAAATATTGCCATGCATATAGCAGGGTAGAAGAGTCTCTGTTCTCCATTGGCGTATTAAGTAGTTGAGCTTAACGCAACACTCTATCGACTGTAATGGTGTAATGAAGTTTGCGGACAAACGCTGTCCCTTTGCGCCATGACCTTGATACGAGATAAGATTTGAAATATGTAACAATAGAGTTTTTTATATTTCTATTTTATTTCGTCTTTCCATGGCAAGAAAAGTACAATAAGTATGTATGTACCAAGTATACATTACTTGTCTCACTCTATCTACGCTAGAAGGCTTAAAGATATGTATCTATTAAATAGGTTATCACCATTCTATAGTAACACAGTAAATGGAAAACCCACACGCGGAAAGCCGCAGAGACTTCATAATAAAGATTGCGCAATATTGTCAAAATGTAGAGCGCGCGTGGTCTGAATGCTCTGGGGGGTGGGGGGGGGGGGGGG
>DWGR01001400.1:0-16300 GCA_018247715.1 Heliconius burneyi | reverse complement strand
ACCTGTTCACATAAACAGACAATCAGACAAAAATTCTAAATATGCTGGAAATGGATTCTGTTAGTTGTCCTTTAACACCCTGGCTAATTTTTTAAAAATGTTTTCAATATACATAAATGACTTTTCTACAAATTTATTATAAGTATACACACAACCATCGCGTTAACAGTCGTCACCTGTACCACGACGGCCTCAATTATACTATATTTGTCTTAATATAAAATTATTAAGGCGAAACTATGCGATTTTATAAATAAACACAGTAGCAATAACACAGATTAGTTAACCGTATGATAATAGTCGTTAACTTGGTCATCTCTCTTCTTATCTAATCTTTAATTATCAAACAATTAAAAGCACCTATTTGGATTACTTCTCTTAGCTTACAGTCAACACGCAGATACACTCAGATTTAATTTTTAACTGTGCCAAGGTAAGGATATATTTACATATTTTGAGTTGAAAGTTTTCATCATTAGTACTTTATTATATCTAAAGATTTTTAAAACTATTAACTATATCCTATCTTTCGTCTTTGACCAATACTAAAGAAAATTATTAGGAAATTATAATTTTTATTTCAGTTGTAATTTTTATACGATCGTTGAATGTGTTTTCTTATTTTCGAGCCAATATATTGTAATTTTCTTCTGATATTAAAATGGAGGGGGTGATAAACCGAATCATTGTGATTGCATTGCATAAACTAAGTATGGAGCCAAATATAATTTACCTTCCCTGCCACATGCGGGATACAGCGTGAAGCTGAAAAAAAATGTATAAATGCAAAGATCTTACAATGTATATATGTACATATCTTAAATACTTAGTCTTAGCATAAATATTGTTTCAATAAAAAACATTTTTTTATTGTACGTAACATTTATTACTAGTACAGTATGTTACTTTAATATATTAATATGAAGACATTAAAAATTAAAGCTTATTCGAATTGGTCTCCATTGCCTGCAAAACAGTCCTTGACGCGAGTTATCAATAGCAGCACTATTATTATATTTTTTTCTATTTATATTGCCTTTTGTGAACACGTAATGTCGCAAAAGAAAGCAACAGAAAGAATCAGAGAGGCTTTACATGGTTCCATTCGCTGCAGGAGAGGAGGGCGCAGACGACGCGATAATGTGAATTTGCAGCCCCCGTAGAAAGGATTAGTGGACGGCAGATGTGGGGAAGCTGCCGTCGTTTAAGTATATATCCCTAAGAGAAGACGCGTGTTAGTCCTGGCGCGTGATCAATAATATAGGAAGGTATGTAAAGAGGAAGTGCTTAGCAAACTAAGCAACTGCTTCGAAGTCACGGTAGAATATGAAGGTGTACCCGCGGCTTTGAAAAAATGACAGAGCGATGGACGTCCCATTGAAAACCACACGAGTTTTAGTGAGTAGGACGCAGGAG
The DNA here is from genome assembly GCA_018247715.1 of Heliconius burneyi. Taxonomy (NCBI): domain Eukaryota; kingdom Metazoa; phylum Arthropoda; class Insecta; order Lepidoptera; family Nymphalidae; genus Heliconius; species Heliconius burneyi. The sequence continues at coordinate 14,884 of DWGR01001400.1, read as the reverse complement.
CATGATTCTCACATAATCCGCATCGTATTTTACCCGGCATGCGGATACCCGTAACAGGGTTTCCCCACGGAAAAAAAAAGAACTAGATGATGGCCAGTCCTAAGCTTTTATGAAGTCCGGAACGCTCGTTTCTAACAATATTGGTTGGATCGAGCTGTATGACCCGATGCGGAGTCTTCCTGAAAGATTGACCAAGAAGGTTATTGAACGTGATGTTATTAAGGGGATTAACTTTCTCCAGAATCTTGATACACTTGTAAAGCTGGCAACGCACAAGTAGCTCCTCCGGTGTTACTCGGAGTCATGGGCGGCGGTGATCACTTACTATCAGGTGACCCGTACGCTCGTTTGCCATGCTTTTTCCATAAAAAAAAAACTTGTGCCGATGATTTTACACATTTTTCACAAAAATATGGCTCAGTTACTCCTTCATAGCTAACACCCCACCAAACCATTACCGAAGTTGCTGTCATAATGCTTTGGGAAGTTTCTTTAGAATTTTCAGGATAAAAATTTTAACAAATAAAATTACCGTAATTTCGTTTGTTAAAACATTGCTCAATTGTTAAACATTTTCTTAGCCGTAAACTTATTTTTTCTGAGGTCTTGGCATACTGCTTAAGTAGTTGTTTTAATTTAACAACCCTATTATTTTAAAATTATTAATTAAGAAAGACCAGTGAATCTCTTAAAGAATTATAGGTTGCAAGTCCTTTTTTTTCGCTGAGAAATGCGTTTACGCAGACCAGTCATACAGAAGGTCAGTGCCTTACGAATGAGCGGTACTGTAGGACTCACCGGTGAATCCAAACCTACACACTAAAACCCAGCGGAAACCCTTTCCACCAAGATGAGACGCCGCAGGATCGCTCGCGCATACTACTACGACGCCTCGGTGTAAGGCCCGCCCGCCCGCGTATTGCGGGCCACCATCACCTTCAGGGTGCCCCGGGGTTTCTCCTAGGACACCCGCAGCCTCGATAACTTGGAGGATCACCCTACTCCCGCAGTAGCTCGTCTAGGGTAGGGAAAGTAGAAGTTGCGCGTACCGCCTCTTTCTATCCCCCGACCTACGGCGGCGGAGCAAGTCTGCATTCGAGCTGGACTCACGCACCTGCTCCGTGGCCTCCTTCAGCGTCATTACTGATTCGCAGAAGGAGACCATTGCAGACCAGTGCCTCTCGCTTCTCAGCATGGCCCCCACTACACTCCGCAGCGAGAGGACCCTACCCACTACAGCCATCAAGACATGGCGTTGTGGGGCCCAAGCTGGACATTCGGCCAGAGTGTGATGCGCCGTGTCAACGGAGGCATCACACTCGTGGCACACCGGCGACATCTCCCGATGCGCAATCTGATGCAGGTATTTACCGAAGCAGCCGTGCCCCGTCAGTACCTGCACCAGGCGGAAAGTCAGGACCCCGAAACCCCTATTAACCCAGCGCTCTAGGTGTGGGCGGACTGCCTCCATTGTCACTAGGCCTGCCGCCGGAGACCCCAAGTCCTTTTTCCATCGCCGGATCAGCATCCGCTCTCCTGATCCGCGCGATCTCCTCCCACGATGGCTTTATGCCTCGCGACCACTCGCTTGCACAGAATGCATGTACTCTGGCAAGCACTTCCGCCTGTAGTTCCCAAGGCGGATCGCTTGCCAAGAGAGTTGCCACCGTCCAGGACACCGTACGGTACTCCCTGATTGCTCTCACCGCTATGACTCGCTGCGCTTTCCGCAATTGAGTCTTATTGCGAGCGGTCAGAGAATCTGTCCACATAGGTTGCAAGTCCTAAGTCATCTTTTAAAATACGTGACATAGTTTTAGGTGCTCTTTTCATCTCCCGAAATAAGTCTTATCTATAGTTTATGTAAATGAATGGCCTATTATTTATATTATAAATAATAGACTATTTATAATATAAATATACAGCTGTAACACGATCGACAGATCAACGGTTGTCTATGGGTAGAGGACCTCAGTACCTATCCATTTCACCCCCATGTATGTAAGCTGATTTTCACTGGTCCGGCAGATATTTCAGAATTTGTGATTTTTCGGAAAAATTCTTGAAGTAAATTGTCAAGTACAGTCCGACTGCTAAGTCTGCGCTCGTGATTTTTTTTCTTTATATATTTCAATATGTAATATTTCAAAACAATCGGCTTATAAATCTTGGAAATAAAATAAATTAAAAGCTAGTATTTGTCGTGGGGTGGGGTCACATATTTTGTGTAGAATAAACTCTGCAAGATTCATAAGCTAGAAAAATAAAATTAAATTAGTAACATATTTGTACAATACCATTCTTTTTGCTCTTTTCTTTTGTCCATTGAGTTTGAGACAATCAATTCAGCCTTAAGATATGTCATATCGATTTTTCAATACCTTGTTTTTTTTTTTCGGACATGACATTAATGCTGTTAGCCTTAGTGGCTTTTACAGCGACACCGGTTGGTTAGGGAAGAGGGTGCTCATTCCCTGGTTTTTTTTCAATAGCAGTTAAATTACCATATTATATTGATATGTTACTTAACTAGCGCTATGCGTTTACAAAAGGCACATCACTAAACGTCAATGTCAATTCTACACAATGTTTATATAAACTTTAAAATTGCAATTTGCAATATTATACCACTGTTTATGTATAAAAAGTGATTTATAAACAAAAAAATGTCATCTTTTGACGAAAGGCAAAAAGATTTATTCAACCATCTAAGAAATGCAGAAGAATTGTGCAGTTTCTCTAAATCTGCTAAAGCTACATCCCAATCCGACTATGGTTCTATTGACAAAAAAACATACAAGAAAGTAAAACATGAAATGAAACAATTTCGTGGAAGAGAGAGCATATTTAAACGACCTGAAGCTAACTTACGTGAATGTTTACGATCAAAGTGTACACCGGATTACATAAAGAATCCAAAAAAGTGGAGATATTACTCTTTATCAGATGTAACGCAAGAACAAATGTCGGATAAAACTAATATCCAGACAGCATTAGCGTTTGTACGTGAAATGGAAGAAAGAGATGATAATACTAGTAAAAATGAAGTTATAGATGAAACTGGAGCAGTTTTCAAAAAGCCTACCTTTCAGGTATCTAAAACAATAAAAGATATTTCAAGAGAGGAACAACAACCTACTTTTAAAAGTAATAAATTAATTATGCCAGAATATGTAGTAGGTGTATCAGGAAAAAAAGTTAAAAACAAGTTGAACATAAGCAAACAAAATAAAGGTGAAGAAAACAAGAAGAAACCTGAACTAAAACTTAATCACCTATATGATATTGATAATGAAGATGAAAATATTTAGCAAACATTAATAATTAAGCTTACCATTATCATCAGCCCGTTTTATTCCACTTCTGGACATAAGCTTCCCATATAGCATACCGCTTATAGCAAAAAATGTCAATATTTTATAATTAAAATTCTCGAATAATAATTCTGCACATACAAGGTACCAAAATTTGGTAAAAATCTCCCATTTTATCAAAGTGAACAAGAAACCACTAATATGCAACAAGTTAAGAAATAAAAATTGTAACAATCTTATTATTGAAGATTTAACACAGAATGTACAATCAAATATATGTTAACACACTACATACCATGACTATCTTATACATTTACATGTACTTATATTCTTTATCATAATTAAAATTAGTTGAGATTTGTTGTAATATTTTTTTTTGCTTCACACTGTAGCTTCGACACAACAACGTACATAGAGGGGACCTTGTGTTCTCCACTTTTTGTGCAATATTTGGCATATTGCACATTGACTAAACTCAAGGCTGTGCTGTCTTGTTTTACCTGACAGGAAATTAAATTAGTTCTCCCCAAGAGAAAATTGAACCCAAAACTGAAGCATCCATAAGCAATTGCTATATGTTTGGAATAATTGTTTTTGCAGTATGTAATACTAAGACACTCCTTTTCCCACTTTCCATCCAATGTCTCATGAACTCAGCACTGCACTAGTTATTATTACTGTAGTACTGTCTTATTATTAAAAATTATAAAACAAATTCTGGCTATTTTTGAAGATACCAGTAAAATGGAGCTAAATGACTGCAAAAATATTGTGTATTTAAAAATTAATCTAGGCTAAGCCAGGCGTTGAGTCCGCCACTCACCCCGCAAGTTTCAAAATGAGAAAAAAATATTAATCCTATTAACTTTTTAAAATATAAGATTGTTGATTGATGGTTTTTATACTTATATCTATTAAAGGTTATAATTTAAGACAAGCACAGCAAGTAATTTCGATTATATTCTGTTGGTAATGGAATTCAACACAATTCAAATATCAAAGAGAGAAGAGAGACAATTCTTAAAGGGATCAACTATTTTTATTTTTCTATTTTGGTAGACTAAGCGGACCATTAGGATCAGAAATATAGCAGAGAATAATGACACTTGCCCACCCTGCTATACATAAAATAGTCTAAAATTATTAAAAACATTCTTTGATAAGATTAATAAAATACATTAGAACAAAATAATATTTATTGCATTAACATTGCGATACAATAGCTGATTCAGATTTAATTTCTAAATTGTCTGTATTTTGATTTTCCGTTTTATCTGCAGAAAAAGCACTAAGGTCTCTCATCATAGAATAAGCATCTTCACCATCAGCATAATATTTGGGTTCAATTTCTAAAATCTTGAAGCCAAGTGAATTAGTGTACAGGTTCAATGCAGCTCTATTGCTCTTCCTTACATGTAATGAAACATATTTAGCCTGAAAATAATTCCGATAACACACTTTATTCTATTGAAAAAAACAATGAAAAACACTGATTTTTTTCTATTTATTTGTAAATAAATATTTACACCATTCCACCTACTTAGTGTTAAAGCACTATCTGTTCAATTTACGAAACAGTGTATGTTGCATGGTAAAATTCAACTCTGTGCTTTGTCTGTCTCAGATAGAAATAAAAAAGGAAATCAAACCTATAACCACTACGTTTACAGTCAGCTGCTATGTTGCTTCACCACAACTGCCTCTATTTTAAAATTAAAATATTACCTGAAAACATTCAACCATGGCTAGTGAAGCTTGATTCATTAGTTTTTGTGCAAGCCCTAGACGTCTATGGGATCTTTTCACTGCAAGAGAAGTAATATGACCATGCCTATTGTCATCGCCATCTTCCTCCATTTTAGCAAGAACATATCCTAGAACAATAGACATTTTGTAAAATATATGCTTATTTTCAAAGAACTCAGTTTATGCAATGTAATTTAGTCTTTAAAAAAAGTACTAGAAACTTACCTACTATATGACCTTTCTCATCTTCAGCCACATAACTGAGTTGAGGCCATGACAAACCATGATAGAAATAGTATTTCATCTGATAATTCTCTGGTAAGCACAATAAATTACAATGCTGCATATTCATTAAGTCGCTAGGACGTGCACACCGAATATTCATGGTTGAAGTTTATATTAAATGGCTTACAAGTCTAACGAAAAAGTTACTAATTAGTCGCGTCTCACTTTTTTTATTTTTGGTTGTCGTGTTTCTGATGCCGGGGGAGTATCTGACATACCCCCGAGAAGCTCTCGTACGAAGCGAAATTTCGATAAACAACACTTCCAAACTACGTACCAACCTAGAACAATAAAAAAATAATGGTTATAACATGTACTCAACATAAAGAAACAAATTTTGTAATAAAATAACAATGACTCTACTTACAAAATAGCACAAATATTAAAACTAAAAATACACTACATACAAAGGCAACTATTGCCAATATCACTTCCTTCATAACGATATTCGCTAATTAACTTAAAATGAAAACTAAAATATCACGGAATGCATTTACCCGGAATATAATTATAATAAAACATATATTAGTATAAGTTTTAATAGCACATGCTAATTAACTTTATATTAAAATTAAAGAATTAGATTAAAATACGTATTGGGGAAATGATATATCCGCCATTTTGAAGTAATATATTAATATACAACTTACGATGCTATTTAAAAACAACAAATGATGAAGCTGGTAATATTTATTTATAATGATTTTTTAACAAATTTATACCTAATTACGACTATTTTCCATTCGTAGTTTTATTATGATGGTGCTTTAGCATTATAACCTAAATTCAATGTGAATTGTGATATTTCATATTTGACATTTATGACATGTGTGACAATGGGTAACTTATTTTTTTTATAAAAATAATAATTATAATAATTTCACGAATTCAGCGATATATGTATATCTTTGTAACATATTAAGTTTTAATATTATTTATATACTACAATATTTTTTTTTCATTTTTTGAACCGACTCCAATCTCAACAACTATCTAGTCAATGCTATTCGTTGATTATTTTTAATACTCCAGTACGCATATAGTTTGAGAGGCTTTTACGCTTTATTTCATTATAAAAGTAGAACCATAAAAGAACTTTCAAAAATATAATTTATTTTTAGAAATAAAAAAACAAAAATATATTCTCAGTTCTTTTACACCGGGCTCGGCACTCTCATCATTCATTTAATTTCGTTTCATGTATCATTTTAATCAATAAAAAATCGTTCCGTTATATCATCACGTACAGATTGTCTGTGTTTGCCTCATTGTGTTGACGATTTTTTTTCTCTTAAAATTATAATAAAACATCGATATTTTATTGTCAAAAATCGATATTTTTAAAATAGCACAGGTAATAAACCTAAGTTGACATCAATAATATCCGTCATTCAATTTCAATTCAATGTATATAATTTTAAAATTTTAACTATATCTGTCATTGATTGAAAATTTGAAACTATAACATTTTTTTGTAATATATTGTAACTTAAATCATCTCATTAAATAAGATGAATTTAATTATCTTATAAAGAATGTAATGGATTTTAAACACCCGTATTGTTAAATGCTTAATAAAGCTGCAATGTCGTAAGAATCTAATTAAAGGCTGTATAAAATAAGCATTGAATTATATTGTTTTCTTATAATATAAACGAATCGAAATGAGCGATACACAGAAGAATATAACAGCTACGTATATGGTGCAGTAAGTACATAATTATGTGACTTTATTTTTTTAATTATTAAAGTAGATATTTGGATGATAAAGCTTGCAATAATTGAAAACTCTGCCGTACGCTGAATACCACATATTTCTTATACTGGCGGAAAAGTTGACTAAATAGTTAAAATATTTTACCCATGTGTGGCGGCAAGACTTATATCACATTAATTATAACATTTAGTTATTTTAATTATTAGTAATTTTCTCATTCTTACAAATATAGGCACAGGAGCCCCGCATTTAGCAAAGAAGAAGTAAATACTTTAGTTAATTTAGTACAAAAATATAAACATATAATTTTAAATAAATCAACTAATTCCACAACAAACCATGCTAAAGAAGTGGCTTGGATTAAAATATCTAAAGAAATTAATAAACAAGGTTTCAAATATGTAAGAAATACTGATAGTTTAAAAACAAAATGGGAAAATTTAAAAAAAGAAGCAAGAAAATGTTCAAAAAATTTAATGAATATAAAAAGCACGGAATCCAGTGAAGTTATTTATCAAATTGTAGCTATGATTAATGAAATGGATATGGTAAATAATAGAGTTGATATTCCTCATGATTTACTGCAAGAAGACAATGGTAATACATTCTTAGTGCCCATGGCACATATTTTTTTAACATCACATTGTATTCCACATTTAGCAGGGGAGAAGCTAGACAAGAACTAGTAGAACTAGACTAGAACCTAAAAAATAGTGCAAAACTACATTTCTGCCAAGAGAAATAAAAATTATTCATTTCCCTGGGTAGGAATCGAACCCACAAACATCTTGTGTACATTCAGAATTTATGCCAATGTGCCACAACAATATTTAGACATATTATACCATAATCTGCTTAGCCATCTACAGCCATCTTCAGCAGGTACCTTATGTAAATATTTATATTTCAGATGAAGAAGAGGATAACAATTCTTCAAAACTCTCTGACGATAATGATGATAAGCATTCAGATCAGTCAGGTAAATATAAATATATTATTTTATGTGATTGTATGATTAGTACAACAAACAACGTCGTCGACGGATCCGACGACGAGGTCCTTCTTATTCAACGGCTCCGTCGCATCTCTTCGCGGTCGGGCCCAGCGGTTAGGGACCGTTAGATTAGTCTAATTTGTCTCCAGTCGCGCCTTCATTTCGTGGCTGGTTTTCTTAGCATAGCTCGCTCGACGGTCCGAGTCTCGCAGGGGGCGGGCAGGCGCCCTTACAGTCGTCGACAGAGGGACAGAGTACCCCCCCCCCCTCTTCCCTACCCAACCGGTGTCGCTGTAATAGGGCTAACAGCAGTAACCTCATGTTCTTTAAATTCTGCTCAATTTTTCAGATAATGCATGTATAATAGAATCTTATTATTATGAGAATAATTGATTCCTTTGGATGAGAATGAAAATATCTTAATACTAGGTCCTCTGCCTACCTTGCTTTATGCACGGTACAGAGTGAAGCTCACAAGAAAAAAAAAATCAAAATCTACAGCTAAGTTCAGGGTTGCCACAACTCATCAACCATACTCTATTATGCATCTATTTTTATTTTCATTCCTTATTTTTTCAATTTCAGATGCCAGTGATGGTGAAAAACAAGAGTAAGTTATTAATATTTGTATTTAACTTATTATTCTATATAGTTATTATTTAAATGTTAATTGATGCAGTTTGATTACTTAGATTGTTGAAATGTTTTAATTTTCTTGGTCTTATAAGAAAAAAATCAATTATGTTGAACTGGGTTCACAACCGCAGTTTCGCCCTTTTAAACTTATTGTTATATTAAGTAAGACGTTTTTTAGGTTTAAAAGTGCAAATAATATTATTCAATATTCACTGTAAGTGAGATTGGGAAATCTGTCTATATATAACCAGCCGCGATAGGGTTGGTACAAAACTAATGAAAATTTATTTATGAATAGCCCCTTATTATCTTAGTTATTAGATATTTCTAATACCCTAAAATTTTCTGCTTTTAGTTCAAGCAGAGCACTAAATTTTTCACCTCAAGAATGCAGTCTCCTATTAAAATGTATAAGAGATGAAAAAAAACATATATTTAGCAAAGAAGCCACGGGAAAAGCTATTAAATTAAAAAACAATGCTTGGTCTAGGGTAAGTTTATCTAATATTTATGCATGCATTCTATTGGATAGACCGAATCTCATTAGGCACCACCATAAGTGAATCTTGCAACATCACAAATTATACAATGAGGAATGGAATTGTTATAATGAGAATGGTGTGTCTTAACACTAGATTTCCAGGTTCCCTTTGTTATGTGCGGGATTCAGTAATATACTGTAGAGTTTCATCTGAATCTATTCAGTAGCTTTTGCATTTTACTAGGCATTCATCTTCACAAACTTCCATATTGATAAATTAGTAGAAAATTACTATATATTGTCATTAATCCGCAGATTTCATATGCCTTTAACAAAATGAGTCCGACTAAACGAACAACAAAAGTTTTACGCACAAAGTTTAATAACATGAAAAAAAGGGCCAAAAATGTTGGCTTCAAGGATTACTTTTCAAGAAATCAACACGCAAAGCTGGAGGCAGATCATAGTAGTAAGGTATTATTTATAAAGATTACATTTTTTGCTTCACGCACACAGCAGGGTGGGTAGGCAGAGGGAACCTATACAAATTCCTTTCATCAATTTTCGGGCAGGACGCTGCGCATCTTTTGTACCAGAGCAAGGAAATGAAAACAATTAATTACCCAAAGTGGAAATCGAACCCATTGCAGTTGCGTTTACTTGTGCCACTGCGCCATGGCGGCCTCTGCAATTATTAAAAATGGATAGATGCAATGGATTCTCCGGTCATGCGATTATTTAATATTATAATTTTACACATGTTAAACAGTATTTAAAAAATCCGTATATGCCGATTTTTATAACAGCACTTTAATTTTTATTATAAATTAAAGCATTTATTTACGTATCAATTGAAATCTGTTTTGTTTTGAAATCTAATTGTTTCAGCTGTGGGCAATCCGTATAATCGAAATTCAACATTTTTATATAAAATATTTTCAGATTGTTAAAAACGAACCTCCATTTGAATACCAATTAGACACAGATACAGATCCAGAGCACGACGACGATGAAGATGACACCTTTCAAGAGTTACCTACCTTTAATAAGAATAACCTAGAGCTATCAGACCCGCTCAGTACAGTGTTGAATGGTGATTCGGGAATAGGTATATTAATGTTGTATAGTACTGTCGACGATTCGTGGCCGCTCTGACGTTAGCTGCAAATGGCAGTTCAGCTCTGATTTTATTTTATTTTTTTACTTTTGATTAGTTTGTTCCCGAGTGAACAATTCGCAATAGTTCGGCCATTGTAACTTCAGGGCAGCTGTACTGTACGTTTCTTTCTTATCTTTCATATTATGCATCAATTTCATATTACATTATTAATTTCTATTAGCGATTGAACATTTTTTTATTTTTGTTTTTTTTCTTGAGCAAATGCAGGTCAGACAAACTCTTGCCTGTAACGGTCCAGCTTGTCTCGCCTTTCCGTTTTGGCTCTGCTGATTCTCGTTGTTACCTTATTATTTTCTTTTAAATTATATATACGTACTAGTGGGCCCGTGCGGGGGCTACGCCCACTTAAAATAGAAATATTAATAAAGAAATTGAAAACTAAAGATTTACTCAATTCAGTACAACAGTTGTATAAAATAACAAATTTGTCGAACTAAGTTATATAAAAACCGCATCTAAATCGGTTAAGCCGATTCTGAGATTAGCAATTACCAGCGCACAGACAAACAGAATTTTAAACATTGTTTTGGGTTCTATTACGTTAATAAAGGTTCCTAATAACATTTTTCTTAAATATCTTCCAAGTACAGACACAGACCCTGTTGCGATTTTATTACAAGTATAGATAAATATTTTTTTAAGATTCTTAACTGAGACATATTAAGTATTTTATAGCATTATTTTCATCAACAATTGTAGGTTGTAAATTATCTTTTTCACCTACAAACTGTTGATTTATTACACATAGTTTTATTAATATTTGTTAATTTATTTTTTTATATTTATGTAGTTCTATAAATATTAGCTACTTTTAAACCGCGTAGTTTAACTTGGGAACGTCGACTTCACTCTTTAAAAAGAAAACAACAATTTTAATAACCAATTCAGAACAAGAAAGGCACGGACGACTAAAGTCTGTGGTGCTTAACATGTCATTAAAAAAACTAGTAATAATCGTAATAAAGAACTGAAGAAGTCGTCGTGGCGCTAGAGTATAAGTAGGCTGCTGTAAATCCCACGATTGTGTATTCGAAATTTCTAAATATTAGTAAATCCTACGATTGTGTATTCGATTCCTACTAGGGGAAATAGAATATTTAATATTTTAATTTCCTCGCTCTGGTAACGAGACAAAGCATGGCGTTGAGTTCTGCGACCCAACATACAATGCCTCGAGATTTCGGCAGAAAGTGCGGAATGGAGTGCCTTACCACTAGGTTCCCTTTGCCTAGCCTGCTATGTGCGGAATACAGCGGGAAGCTATATAATGAGAATATTCTTTCAGATTCAATAAGTCACTTTGGATCATCCACTCATGAAAATAAAGAAGTTGTAAAATTAAAAATGGACTTACTAAAATATAAATTGGAAACAGCAAAAGTAAGTATCAAAGTATTATACATATTGTTATTTTATGTTTAGGGGAGCATAGTAGCAATTCTTATTACCAGAGCAAGACATTGAAAATATTACATATATAATTTCGTCAAGTGAGAGAGTCAAACCTACAATTTGTCACTTTTACAGTCGCACGCTTGTGCCACTGCGCTACAAAGCCCTAGTATATTAATAGTTATATTTAAACTTTCTCAGTTAGAAAGACAAAGAATACAAGAATTAATGGAAGCGGAAAGCGCGGAGAGACAGTCCAGAGCAATAGAGACATCTCTCCGTTTACGGGCAGCGAGGATTAACGTTGTTGCCGCGGAGATGAACCTCCCACCAACGCACCCAGCACTGCACTACAACGAAAAAGAAACCCTCGCACAACAATACATGCAATTTGCTAATAACTAATAAAATTTAATATTTGTTTACTTTAGTTATTTTGTAATTTGTTCTCTGAGAAGCTAAAATAAGCCACGTTTTCGAGATATTTAGAAACGCTCTCATAGTATAAACAAAAAAGGTATTTTAAATAAAACGATAAAAATAAATACGAAAATTTTGTATATTTTACTTGATTGCGTTTTACAAGATGATTAAATTATAATTTATCAATAAAATTATTATATTTAATATGCATTTGTACAATTTCATCTATACCTAGCTAAACTACGACATCTAGGAAATATAATACACATTGCCCATATACAACATGCTTTTTACATTGATATAATATTGTATCTACGGCAGACTAACATATTTATTTATAAAATACAAAATATTGAGACTTGTTGACTACAGTCTCACATGATTCACTATAGTTCATACTTCTCAGAAGATTGATTACACACATAACAGTTTCAATGATGGTTGGTAGGTCATATTTGTTTCGGTGAAATCATCACAACTGCGTATTAAACCTATATTGAAGTGTTCGATTCCAAGTGTTCCAATTCGATTCTTAGGTACTAACAAATCACTACATAAGTGTAACGAAAATATATTTAAATTGGACATTTGTAAATTTATTGATTGACACAGATAATAATTAATATTCTATGCACAAGGGTGGTATCAGTTGACAGTTGCCACTGCTTGTGAGATTGTATGACTTCTTATCATAGCGGCATTTATACTTCGCATTTTGCAAATTAAAAAATTTACAACTGATTTGAATATTACAATAAATTTTGTTATTTTATTTTGAAATCGAAGAATATTAGAAATTATTACTTTTAATAACAACAAATAACATTTTTAACCGACTTTCAAACAAAAAGGTTCTCAATTCGTCGGTATCTTTTTTTCTACTTATTCATATAGAGTTCAATATTCAATTAATGATAACAATCACACTTCTTGTCAGCACACGCTCATTTTCAATTCCTGCATTAGTAAGTCTTGCCTCCCAAATAGGTACTTTTTTTATATTTTACGTGTCATCTATTTTTAATTAATATTTCGTGTCTATATAACGTTTAGTTCTCTATATAAATCTTTTAACGAGAAGACATTATATCGCAAATTTAATAAAAAGGGATATAAAAGTAAAAATATTTAGGAATTACATTGTGTAATGTAAGTATAGGACTACCGTACAAAGTAATTTTACTTTTATTAGACAGTAACCACACTCTTAGCTAATTCTTCTCATATGTTCCAATAGTCGTCATATTTATTTATTTATAATATTAAATGTGCGATATAGTTATGAGTCTATAAGCTAATTTATAGTATTTTTGAATTTCGTTTCTAACAATGAATATGAAATTGGACTTGAATATTACAAGCAATATGGTAGAAGGTATACAAAATCTGTGGCAGTGCTCGCGCCATTACAAAGCGAATGGAGAATGCAACTTTAAAATTGCTTATTATAAAATTACAGCCTTATAACTATCTCTGTCCTATTTTGTATCATATGAATGCTGATTGTTTCATTTTTAGATGGGTACTTAATATTTCTATCGTTAACCAAACAGGCTCATACATTTAAATATTTACTCCTAATTCCAATATTTTGGTTAAACGCGTACATCTTTTGCTCCTGATTGTAAAATATTTCAATCTTGGAAAATAATATAATATAAAAATAACGTTTTCATACGTTAACACATATAATATGTACATGTACATAAATAATTGAGCCAAATCACTAACTTTCAGTGTAAGAAATTGAATTATCACGTATCCTAGGTAACAGTAATTAAAATGCGATCAAAAAAATATTTAATAGTAAAATTAGCGAATAGCTTTAAGAGGAATTTCCAAGGAACCTTTTAATTTATTTGGAGACAATAATTTACGATATACAATAGCTAATACATAGAATCGATACTAATTCATTCAGCTCAAAAGGCATTGGTAAAACAGCATTTATAGTACCAAATCAATCAGCAAGAGAAGACATTTCAATCATATTTACAAGCAATCTGAGTTTAATTTGTACCGTTTTACCATACCATTTTAAGTATACAGCCATTTCCCGGCATCGTACCGTATTTCATTCATTTGCTACAATATAATATTATTGTTGCAACATTGTATAAAACTGGACGGACAACTCAACTCACTACGGTAAATGAGCATCCAGTAATTAAAATCTTACATACTTGTTTGTGCAAGCTTTTGTAAATAAAAACAAATGGCAGCCTTCGTTATTCATTGTACAAAATAACATGTAGAATCTTTAATATATTCGTGTTATTGGCAGTCTCGGTCGTTGTGTATATTCTTGTCTTTGGTCTCGATTTTCTATTTGAAGGTATGCCAGCCTTCAGTCGAGTGCCCAGCACGTTTATCATTCAAAAAGTCCAAACATCTTTAACTATACGCCACTACACTTAAGTACTGGAGATGCACAACACAAATCACATATCAATAATTCAAATCTATACTGTCTCCTTGCAAAGGTATTCTAAATTCTGCCAAGCGACAAGGAACATGAACCCTATCTTTGCGATCACAATAGCTTACCACTTTATAAAACGGGAAGCGACGGCGTGCCTATGTTGTGTGAAGCAATAGGAGTCAGGGGAGTGAGGGGCGTGGCGGTGGCCGAGGGCGGCACTGTAGTCGCGGGAGTGTCTTGAGGAGGTTCTGCAGCTCGCACCAGTGCTCTACGAAGATCTTGAGCTCTCGCGGC
>DWGR01001399.1:0-16309 GCA_018247715.1 Heliconius burneyi | reverse complement strand
CAATTTATGTGTAGAAAAAAAGGAAGAATCATAAAAATGAAGCTGCATGCAAACATAGCTGGGTGGACAGACAGACCTTATTACATTAAGGAGTGACTTAATGTCTCCCTTTTTCACATGCCGGCCAGTTTTCTAGACTTTGCGTGTTGAGAGACGGAGGTTAACGTCGAGTATTGTCATGTTAGGTTCTAGAGTTAGGTATGAAAATTTTACAGAAACCTTGTTTATAGTAACCGCTGAGCCATGATAGCGTTGTAGAATATTGTTAAAACTATAAATTAAATCAAACTTTAAAGTGGGGAACGGAGTGTTTTAACACTATGACTATTGGTCAACTTATGTGACTAAAATATGTAAATTAAAGTTAAAATTGTGTCCCCCATTTTATTTATACTGTCGGAAAAAGTTTAAAAAAACTGGCTAAGCCCTGTGGACGAGAAGCCAGCTGAGTTTCTAATCTTTAGTAACTTCCCACAGAAAAAGGAAGAATTCTATTATAATTTTTAAATCTTTATAATTAAACTTTATAAATATTTAACTACTTGGAATTTGTACGATTTCTTCTTTACTTTATCAATATAGTAACTCAAAAAGCTATGTGAATTTAGTGATAATGTTAAATTTCATGTTTCTAACAAACTGCATCATAAAAAACAGGGCAAGCGCGAGTCAGGCTCGCCCACCGAGGGCGCTACAACAATTGGAGGTATCGAGCTTTTTCTGATATTCAAGCTTAGCTTAGCCAGAGCCCTTTCATCTGATACCTCACTTGAACTAGTTTAATACCAAATTTTTTTAGGATTTAACCAGAAGTATTTAGTTTTCAATTTTTTTTATCCAACCATCAAACAGTTAAAGATTATTAATTTTGTTTCCCTTTATAGTTTCGAAATACGCATTTTTTGCGATATAAACAGGTACATATAATTATATCTTTTTCTTAAGTAAGTGTAGAAATACTATTTTTTTTTCAAGAAATCATGGGACCGTAGATTTCCAAGCGTTCCTGAGATAAGGGCTCTTGCCAGACAGACGGACAATAAAGTGATCCTTTTTTCCTTAAAAGTTAAGGAATAATACCTGAAAAATACATCATAACGACAAAAATTACGTAAAAGTAAAAAATATCATATACCCTACCATCATATAAATATAAAACACATCAATTGTCGACCTATCGTACTAATAAAATCAATATTATATGCGAGTACATAAAACAAATATGATTCTTCATTAATTGACATATGTCTTCATCAATTCATTTTTTGCTTCAATCAATTCTTTTCAATTCAATTCTTTATTTATGATGAATAAAACTAAAGCATTCTACAATAACTGAAGCAGTATTTCAAAACTACCTCGTCAGCTACCTCCATTTCCGGCCAAGGATAACTCACTGATGTAAAAGAATAAATAAATATTGCTTGAAAAATTTTTCTCCGAAGAGAGCATCGTATCTTTTTTCTTATTTTTTTACAACGTTCCATCTAAACTAAGATTTCCTCAATTTACTGTTCTGCCAAATAACGGGTAGGCTACTTACTAGAATATGTAGGTACTTAGGTAATAAATATATAGAGCGGCGTTTGAACGGAGCGGATACAGCCGTATACTGTTATTATTTACCTACTGAAGTATCAGTTATTTGTATTTAGTTTTTGGCAACAACAAGATATTCCGTTTCGTTCTCAATGTTACTTTGCGCACGAATAATATTTTTTTATTCGGCTCCACGCTATATACCGCATGTAGCGTAGTAGGGGAAGGGCGGGAGGGAGATCTAGATTTGTAACACGCCGTTTTTCACTTATCGCAGAGGCATCTGGAGGCATTGTGTGTTGAATGGCGAAACTCAACGTCGCGTGTCGAGCGGGGATCCAATCCATAACCGTCGCGTTACAGCCACACCCTTGGGCCCCTGGGCCACGACGGCCTTAAGAAATTAAAATTTCAAATAAACGTTTAAATTAAAAGAAACCCTTGACCATAACTATTACTTCCTCATTTTGGCAAAGTGCTTATAGCGGCTTTCATAAAATATAGCTAAGAACTATTACGATGAATAAGGCTTTCAACTAAAAAAAACTGCACTCAAATCGTTTCATTAATTCACGAGCTACAGTGCTACAGATAGACAAACAGACACGTCAAACTTACAAATTCCTCTTTTTGCGTCAGTGGTTAATAACACTAAATGTCGATTCAATCTATGCAAAATAAATTTTTAGTTCCAGTGTGATTGGTATTAGAGGCGAAAATTCTTTGCAATTGTCAATTAAGGTTCGTTAAGGCGTCTGGAAACGGAACAAATTACACGTTTTTGGTCAGACTGTAAAAGGCATCCCGTGTTAGAGATCTACTTCTTTCAATTATTATCAATTATGTATTATTTGGTCTGTTTTGGTTTTAGAAGCTATTTCAGCTTTTGGCGTTACGTGTATGGCTTATGACAGTTTTTAATTTTAGCTACTTGGTTTCGATTATTTTAATATTATGTTATTCTTAAGCAATAAAAATATTATTAAGAAAATTGCATTTTCAATAGTAGTTAAGCGATTCGATTTTTCAAATTACAACTGCCTTTATACAAAAAAGAAACATATATTGTCTTGAAATGTCGTTTTGAACTTAAATTAGCTATATTTCATTAGCGGCTAATATTGCGCAAAGTACGAGTTGATAGCAGAAGAGAGAAAAAGAGAACTCATTTAAAATAACACGCAAAATAAATTACTTAATCAACACCACCTAAGTGTCACAACAACATTTATCATTCAAATTCATTTTTTGGTCAAAGTAACAAAAAATCAGAAACTAATACTATTTTTGCAACGCAAGATATAAGTTTTATGAGTCAGTCACCGACTTCAGGGTCTATGTAAATATTATCGTTTTGCTGAACAAAGGATAGCCAGTCGCACCGTCCTGGTAACATGTTATTCAGCTCTATTACCCACGTTTAACATATTGTAGGGGTTTTGTATTTGCTTAAGGCATTATTAATAGCTTCTCCGCCATGCTGTACAGTTAGAAGGTCTTTCTTAATAACTTTATGACATGTGAATTATTTGCACTTGAAATAATAACGTCATCCTCCTCTTCTTCCTGTTTTTTTTTTTGTTTTTTTCTAAAAACGGGTGCAGAGCGACTCTTCTGCGTTTTACCTTTTTCTGCCTTTAAAAATACAGTGTTTTATTATTTAAGTCATTTTGACATTGTTAAGTAAATAAGTTAAAAAAACAAATTTAATATACTCTTTGCCAGTTTCTTAAAAGACAGCGTCTATTTAAAAGCGCTATAATGTTTTTCGTACGATAGTTGCCTATCGTGTATGAAGGACCCGCCATACACACACAACAAAGCATTAAGATATATTAATTCTTTACAAAAAACAGTATTGAGTTCCGCCACTCAACACGCATTATTTATTTCAGGCGGAAGGTGGAAAACGGAGTGCCTTGACACTCTCTCTGCATACCCTGTTATGCAGGAAAAAGTACGAAGCTCTTAAAACTTAACGTTAATCTTTATTTCGCTTCTTTCCTTCGTTTTTACAAGAAAGATATAAGGTTTCATGACATCACCGCCGGCTATCAAGAATTCTCTGCAAACATCACCGTTTAGTGGGACAAAGCGGTTAATAGCCTGACCTTAAATGAGTTAGGAGGTCGTTTGCCATATTTTCATTATTCATTTAACTAGATAAGTACATTGTAAATTTTAAGCTTCAGTATTTTTTGTTATAAATTAAGAAACTTCGGGGTTAGTGCTTTTTAATGAGGGGGCTTGCTGTGCTCTACTACTGGTTTTTAAACTTAATAGCTCCATATCTGGGACTTGTACTCAAAGAATAATTTAAAAATCTTAATATAAATCATAAAACTAAATGTTTCAACATAATGAGAAAATACCTATTTTATCATAATTTTAAAAAATCTTGGAAATATAATTCCTGTTTATAATCTTTTTAATTTTAAATTAATTGAATAAAAGTGTTCACTTTTGAATTATCGATGCAAGCGTTTCGCAACAAAGGAATAGCAAATTGAAATGCATAGCTGTGATAAAATACGTAGCCAGCATCTGCCGTACGTGGAACATATTTTTTTTTATTTATGTCAGACGGATCAATTTTAGCTGGAATTAGGTTTTGATTTCCATAATAGGTTTTGGCCTTAACATGTTTATTTCTCTCGTTATTTTCAAAACGTACTTGAGAATATTTTTCTATGCGGATGTTGGTATTTCGTCATCAAGACATTTTCCTTTACTTTCGGACTCGAATAAAAATAAACGTTACAATTACATGATAAACTAATATTCCATAAGATATTATTTTTAAAGTAAATACGTACGTCTAACTCACTAACGAACAGATCAGAGATAGGATTAATTTGTACACAGTTGGTGCGAGAGGTGTAAAAGCGTCTCTATAGTTTGTTAAAAGATATCGGCCTGTCTAGAACTGTCATCTATTCATTTCTATAACTAGCTTCGTAGATCGCACTAGTAAAATCAATTCAAATCTGAGCAGAAAGAAACTCGAAAAGTTGAAGTAAGCGGTAATGCGCATAAAGGGTCCTACGTCCGCTGCATTGTTCTTTTTTGTTCTATGTTATACTAAGTTCTGATGATGTACCCCGAAGCTAGATAATGATGAACTCTGGCATGCTGAAGATAGAAATATTTAAAAATGGGTTTTAGTTGCTAAAGTATGTTGTTATAACTTTTTCTCCCTTTACACATATAACCTTTATTTATTAGACACGAAAGATATATTCAAGTATAAATATTGTTTGTGACTACCAATTAGACAAAGAAAGCTAACGGTAAAATATATTTTATTTACTAAATAATATATATTTTAACAATAGCTCACGGTATTTAAAGTTAAATGAATATTTATTATATGTATGTACGTATATATACATTTTTTAATAAACAAACAAGTAGAGAAATTTATTAAAATGTTATTTGCAATACGACCCGATCTACAACATGATTTTACAATGTAAGATTCAATTCATGGTTAATTAATATCGGGGTTGATTGAGGTTTAATTAAAATGTAGAAAATTTGAACAGCTGGTGGTCGTATACCTACATAGATGGATATTCATTTTATTCCTTTAGTTATACAATGTATTTTATTTATTTCAGTGGTAGTATCAAACGCGATGGTAGTGGGTTGGATCTCCATTCAGACAAAATAATTATTTAAAATATTTAAAACGTGGAAATTGTTTTGTTAAATTTCGCGATAATGTCAGATGAATCTAGGCTCTCGCTAACAATACAAAACTTAAGTGGGCGGATAGTACGAAGTAATATAGATGGAATTAAGTTTACTCTACCGACTCTACATGCTGTTGAAAATTCGTCAATATACTAATTATTTATCGTAAAATAAAATATTTTGTTTTAGTTTCAGGGCGTGCAGGTTAGGCATAGAAAACATGTTAAGATACTCCGTTTCCGTTAAGATATTTGGCGGAAAGTGTTCCGCCAAATTGCGGAGGCATTGCGTGTTGAGTTGCGGAACTCAACACCACGGTATGCCTCATGGTAACCGAGGAAATTAAATTATTAAATATTTAATTTTCTCGAGTAAGTATCAAACCCACAACTAGTCGCGTTTACAGTCGACGAGTGGCCTCTACAAAAAAAGCTCATTTGACGACGTCCATACATACGTTGACATATTTGGAATTTTTAAATTGTTGCAGGAGACACAAACAAAGATTATAAATAGTCTTTCCGCATACATTGACATATTAAATTTATGTTTTTGAAAAAAATGTAATTACGTCAATGCTGCACCAAACGAGCAATATGCTAAACTGACGAAAGTCGTTCAAAATTTTAAAATTGTAATAATATGTATTTTTTTCGGCGGAGGGAATCTAGTGTTAAAACACTGTGTACTGCAGTTTCCGCTAAATCTTGTGTAACAAAGACATTGCCTGTTGAGAGCCGGAACTCAACGTCGCTCATTACCTTGTTACCAATGCAAAGATAATAAAATATTAATAAACAATCATTTTAACATCACTACCGTCGCGTTTACAGTCGCGCTTGTGCCACTGCGCCACGACTGCCTCTACGACATGTACTTACAATTGTGTGTACATCAAACATTAAAATTCTTTGAAAATTTATTATCCCGTACAAAATAATACTCCATTAATAATACTACATTATGAAATATTACACAACAGTTATAAAAATACAGTGTGGTTACTTTTACGAGATTGTGAATAACACTCACATTAACTGTAAATTATGCATATCTATTAATTACTCTCGCGTCGTTGGGAAAATAAAATGAGGGAAACGTGGCTTAAACTGTATTGAAATGGAGAATTATCATAATGTATGAAAATAATATATTATACTGATATATGTATATTGTAATTGTTTTATCGGAACGTTCGCCGCTGCAGGCTACAGGTAACATAAACAATACAATCTATATACAATAGGTACTTATATGTTCTATAGTGTATATTAATATTGTACAGGTTAAGAGTGTGTTTGGTTGAAAGCGTTCATTTCAGTGTTTCGAATTGAAAAAATAATTATGTTTGGATGAAACAAAATTAAAAATAAATAAATAACGATGTAAATACCTTTTAATTAAATTTTATTTTTCTAAGACCTCCCCAACCCCTCATAAGAAATGTTAAGTCCGTTTGCGATTGCACTAAATGACTTTTTAGCTTTGTGTACAACAGATTCTACAGAATTCCTGTAGAATCAGCATCGAGGTCGCAGTCACCTCACGTCTACCGCCCACCACAATGCCACAATATATTTACCCTTCAGCGCCGCCCGACGCTTACAAATGCCACGTACATTAGGCACCGTAACGTAAATTGAAGCCTAGGCAGGAGGCTCCTTTTACTTACGTTTGTGTAATTTGTTTAGTTTGCCAAAAGTACATGAACACGTCTAATGTGATCCTACTAATATTATTGATGTGAGAGTTTGTGAGGATGGATGTTACACTTTCACACAAAAAGTACTGAACGGATTTAGATTAAAGTTTATAGTAACACAGCTTATATATGTAAGAATAACGTATTAATTTTTAGAATACATATATATATATATATATATATATATATATATATATATATATATATATATATATATATATATATATATATAAATTGACTAATATAAAAATAATTTAAAGCGGGCAAACCGTTTGCGAGTCACTAGTATATTATAAGGCCAAAAATGCTATATATTTTCATTCTACGCATATAAATAGGCTTGTAAAAAGAAATATAAAAACTAACCCGACAGATGGACTATGTTATACAATATATTTTTTCACTTTCCACCAGTAAAGCCTGAGACTAGCACATCAAACAAATAAGCTCTTCAGCTTTACAATATTAATATAAGTAGAAATACAAAGATTTTGTCATCCCGTAATAAAATCAAATCAATTAGACACTAGTCTATACCTTAATGTCTGTGAACCCGCAGTGAACATGACGTATCACGATGCAAATTGGCAGCGTTAAACCACGGGTGGGGAGCTACGACGCTCTACGGCATTGTGACGTATGTTTGATACGTACGTGACTTAGAGGTAATTTAGAACTAGATCCATTGGAAGATCTTGATATGAATATAATAACACCATCGCGGCACAGTGGCGTGTGTTGGTGTGACGGTAGTTTCTATTCGAAATCACTCAGTGAGAGTGTATAGTATACGTATATACTTTTAATAAAATCGTTACAGATCGGTGTCTGTACAGTATACATAGGGGGAACTTTATAAAAAAGTTATTGTTGTTATTTTATAACGTGATAAAACCACAAGCAACGATTTTTTCAAATAATATCTGTTTGTTTACGTTTCGTTTGCTTACTGTAACCTCAGAAATGGCTAAATCGATTAAAACATAGTTTCCAATATTGTGTTTTGGCAAATTTACCTTCGTATTTATTGTTTATTTTATATCAGTGTGCTTTAAATAAAAAGGTTTTACAATTTTAACGAATATTGTTCGACAAAATTTAGTACTAGAAGTGCACCAAAAATTTAAACAAACCATCAATTACAAAAACCTACAAAGCAATAATCAAAAATAAACATTTGCAGAATTGTATTACGTAATATTAATCTGAATAGAAATTATTATGAATTTCCAAAGAAACCTCGTTACTGCGCAGAACGAGGCAGTTTGTTTAATCGGGGTCATTTTGTGGTTAATTAATATAGGTCGATCGGTTTTTAATTAAAACGTTGAACACTCAAACAGCTGGAGGGGCGTTGCGTGTGAATAGTTTTAGTCTAGTTATATTTTGTTTTCTTGTTTTTATGTAGGTTTGTTTGTTGAGTTGGTTTCCATATGAGTTTTGAAATTTTATTAAAAATGTACATAATTTGAATTTCAATTTAAATATTTGCAGTAATCAGTACAGTTTGTATACACGATCTGTATTAATTAGTGATGGTTATTAGATGTTATTTTGTAGTAGTGTATTTTTATTCAAGGGTGTAGGTTTTTTTTTAATTTTCCGCATTTACCAGAGTAGGCAGAGGGGAACCTGAG
The DNA here is from genome assembly GCA_018247715.1 of Heliconius burneyi. Taxonomy (NCBI): domain Eukaryota; kingdom Metazoa; phylum Arthropoda; class Insecta; order Lepidoptera; family Nymphalidae; genus Heliconius; species Heliconius burneyi. The sequence continues at coordinate 7,735 of DWGR01001399.1, read as the reverse complement.
ATAGATCCTATTAACTAGGGTTAATACACTCCGTACGCCGAATTCTCGAGGCTCAATGGCTCAACGCCGTATCATCATCAGTAAAATTTGTGATAGTTAAAGGTTCGTTAGATTATGTTTAAAGTTATTTTTTACCTTAATTTCCCAGTCATCACATCCATCCATCCAACTTTATCTAATGTTTCAGACATTCAATCAACATGATCATGATTGACATCAAAGCAACATCAAATATTATATTAATATTACATTAAACACAGTGTTAACTTATTTAAAATTGACTGTACTCCTTAAATTTTACAAAATTGACAAGATCCATAGCAAATAGCTGTTACAATCTAGTTAGCAAGTGATATAAACGACGATGCTCCGTCCCTGCATCCGCGTAACTGAGTTACGTTGTGTTGTCGCGGTGATTGGAGCCGCAACCCCTTCGAATGGGATTAGCCGCCAGATGAGTCTCAAACTAAGCGGGCGGCTGCAGTCTACGGAGCACATTGTGAACTTATAATATGTACTTCAAAGTCTTTAGTCAATTTGGACAAAATTTCAAAGTTATTACTTCGTTGATCAAGAATGATTTACATTACCTACGTAATGTAAATCATTACCTACTCTTGATAAAAAGATATATATTTTTTAAGTTATTGTATTAGAAAAGCTGACAATATTGATGTTTTATAATTGGATCATAATTAATAATAACGTTAAGGTGCAACGTGTTATGGGTTCGATTTCCACTTCAGGATTATGAAATATTTAAAATTTTAATTTCTTTGCAAAGAGGGGTGTTGAGTTCCGCCATATTAAATGGCGGAAAACGTTGCGCTTTGCCTCTAGAATTCGACGTACAGTGAGTAACAGAAATGTGTTAATGGGGACGGTGTGTCTTAATATTAGGCTCCCTAGATCCCTCTGCCTACATTGCTGAGTGTGGGGTATTTGACATTGAATCTATTCTAAATTTGCTATAAATTACTTGCCTAACTAAATAGTGAATTTAGTGACTAAGAAGGACGCCGTATGTAAATTTCATCCTTTTACCGAACTTTACTTCGCTATGTTCGTATTTCAGCATCTGAACCCATTACTCAGCGACATATTCAAACGTGTTCACATCTGATTTATAGCGAGCGCAGTTACAAAGCAATTGAAAATTGAACTCCATAGCGGCGATCAGACAGATTGTCAGTATTTTATATAAATGTTTAATATTTCATTCAGTTATGTTTAAATAAACATTGTCTTGATTCGAATGTGAACAAGGAGCCGGAAGTTAATTTGTATATAGTGCAAGTCAGCTCTCAGTGTTTTATAATATTATATTCTTTTGTTAATTAATTAATACGTAAAGATAGCGTTAAAATTTTCTTTTGTTTGCATTTGTATACAGTTTTGGGAATTGGGAAATTATCTCTTTCTGTTTGTAATATTAATTTTTAAGCTATTATTTTTATTAATTATTTGTTAATTCAAAATGTAGATGGTGTTATGTTGTCTAATGCGATCTAAGTATGTCTTTATTTAGTAAGCAGATTGAGTAATGAAGTAAGCAATATTTCTAAAGCGTTATTCCACGCTAAGAAAAATTATTAAATGTTTTTCTAGATTTAAATTGTTAAGCTTGTACCCTCGATTCTTAAAATCGTCCATGAGGTAATTCAGATGCATAAACATTTTCCGAAAATAATAATCTATTTGCGGCATTAAGTTTCGCCACTCAACACGCATTTTTCGGAATTCGGCGGAAAGTGGGGAATGGAAGTGTCTCAATGGGAACGGAGTGTCTTAACATTACATTCACAGGTGCCCTCTGCCTACCCTGGCATGGAAGGGATAAAGCGTGAAGCTGTAATGTAATCCACTTTATAAAACATCGCAATGGTCTACCGATTCAATTTCTACGCTAATACGATTTCAAATAATCAATGATATTTCAATTTAAGGAGTATACAATATTTATTAATATAATACCGAATAATAAATTACTCCTATAAAAGGTCAAATGGATACAGAACGTTTACCGCGTCAAATAAATTAGGAATATTATTGATGTTAAATATGTCGGTGTTTGCATACAAATTGCTTACAATGGCACTTTGACGCTGTGTATTGTGACATGTTGCAAATCACTATCGTTATTTTAAATTGCATATTAACGTTAGTGTCACATTGAATTTAGCTGAAAGTATAGTTTTTATGGTTACGTGCCTCAAAAGGTAAAACGTAAGCCTTATAGGACCACTTTGTTGTCTGCCTATCAAGATCATTTATCCCGTGGTAGCGTGGAGGTCAAAATATACTAAATATTCAAATTTATGGTCCCCCCTTAGAGCACTGAGAAAAATCAAACACGCGGGATAATGATTTTGAATTTATTTGAAAACAATTGTACTTGAAACATGCGTGCGTGTAGGCGGATATCAATTATCAACACCAGAACAAAGAAAACAAAATATTAAGCTTTTGTTTTCCTGACTGGGAATCGAACCCACAACCTGTCGCGCTTACAGTCACACGCTGGTGTCCCTGCGCCACGACTGCGTAATATATTACAACAATATAACTAAATACAATGACAAAATTAATGTCAAACAATAAGACTTGAGTTACGTAACATTTCGTAAGAAGATCATTTTCATTTACTCGTCTACTAAAGCGTTCTATGATTAAGTTCATTCCGTGGTTTATGTACTGTACTCTGAGGATGTCTTCCTAGTTATGAGCCGCCACATCTCTTATTACCTTGTCGTAAAATATATTTTACTTTATACTTGTTAGTACTTTGTTGAGATATAAATGTAAAACTCCAATTCATATTTGTTGTTAAAATATTATGATTTAATTTTGTTTCAGTTCAATCAACAGATATTTTTAATTTTATTAACACGTTGCAGACATGAAAGCGGGTCCTGGACTTTAGCTTTGGAACATTTATATGTTCGTGTAAACTAAGTGATAATTTATGGTTTTGGGGTAATTCTTTTTATTAGTAAGATTTATTTTAAGATATCCTTGTAATGGGGATCCTTGTAATAGAAATCCAATTTTAATTCTCGTCTTTAGTATGCCGAACATCAGGGCTTAGGTAATGCCGGGCTCCGGCGCCCAACCACCCCAAAAGCTGGCAACGCACCAGTGGCTCCTCTGGTGTTACGCGGTGTCGTGGGCGGCGGTGATCACTTACTATCAGGTGACCTCGTACGCTCGTTTGCCATGCTTTTCCCATAAAAAATGTTCAATTTCAATTTCTTATGTATATGATATATATTGAACTGATTAAGATACACAAGATAGAAGAAGAAGAAGAAGAGCAAATACCCTCTAGAAAAGAATTTATTTACATTAACGTTGAATAAAATCGAACTGAGTTTACTTTAACCACTCAAAGGTAGACCAATACAAAAATCCATGCCTTACTTCATATTTTGTTATCGTGAAGCTTCACATACCCTATCTCCTCGCGTGATTAAGCAACATTTTTGAAAGCTTGTACTTTGATTTACATATTCGGCAAATTGAAAAGTCTTCGTTACATATAATTTACTCGCGAGCACAAAGCTCTTTTTTCATCTGACGGGATAAGCCCGCGCCTATTCAGTGGCACCCAACCGCGATGTTAAGCGTTCGCCATTTTTCTGTAGTTGGAGGAAAAATGCCCCCGTATTTCCTACATGTCTTTAAGCCGGAGACAACGAGATTATCCGCGGGGAAATAAAACGAAGACATGAGCATCATCAATCTCCGGCCTTATTATCCTGATGTGGAGCTAATAAAATATATATTTATTAAATAGAGACTATTCAACATCCTGTTAATGTTATTTGATATTTGATGTAGTTTCAAGGGTTTTGTGAGTTAGTATTGTAAATGATTTTTTGAACATAAATTTAGTTAGTATAAATAATTTTAGGACTTTTTTATATTCAAGCTTTGTCTATAGTTCCTACTATAGTTGGAGATAACGGAGTGACTGATGTCTATATTTTTCCCATCATCTACTATCATCAGCTTTTTCATATTATATGTCCTCTGTGATTTTTGAAGTTCAACTGAGTTCAACTAAAAACCGATTTATAGTTTCTACGGTTTCACCTGATTTTTGTTTCATTTTTATTACAGTTTCGTACCTCAAAAGGTAAAAATGGAACGATATCTCGAGATCGTTTGCAGGAAACAAGATAAATTTAATATCAAATGTTTACATCTATGATCCCTTGAAGAACAGAAAAACATCTCTAGTTCACTCAATCAAAAGATGTTACTATTTATGCATCGATTTTGCTACATTTTATATGAAATATATTTTTTTGAGATTTTTTTCTTAAATGAGATAATAATAAATGTTCAGATGTATAATATCTGAACATTTAATATTTCATATAAAATGTAGCAAAACTAATGCATAAATATTCATATAGTTATAAAATTTGGCACGAAGTGAAAACTTACAGCACAAATAGAGAAAAATTGTGGAATGTAAAATTTTTTAAGTATTTCAGACACAAAAATAAATATAAACATATATTTGTACTTCATTATATACAAAATAAGTGCATATCTGCAATGACTCAAAGTTGTCAATTTTTATAATTTGTATTTCCCGATGACCTACAATCCTGAAATTGTTCCGGAAGCCTCTGTGGGGGTCTGATTTGCTATTAACCGGTGTTTTAGGTACCATTTTGTGTTTCATAATTCTGTATACTCTTACTAGCATTTACTTAGTTTAAAACATATTTATTTGTATCATTAAGTTATTATGTTAAAAGTTGTTGCGAAACTTTGATAGACTCGAGACGTCTGTCCTTATCGCGATAAATGTGACAATAAAATACATTTATTTCCATTTCGGCTAATTGAGGTTGAAATGACAATTTGAACATGAGCAGTGTAATTTATCTCAATAACGCCAATGTAATAGAAGTAGAAAAGCAATAAAAGCAATTAAAGAGGCATCAGTAAGAGTTGGCCGCAGTCCGCAGCCGTCGCTGCTAACTTTTACCAATTATAAGTAAGGTGTCTATGATTGCCATCTTATGGGAAATAATGTATTGATTGTGTTGGAATTAATATAGCTAACGAATATAAATAATATTCATGCATAATATGCATAAATTTAGTTATATTCTACGCCGTTTCAGGGGCTTAAGTGCGTGATTGTAAACGCGAGAAGTTGTGGGTTCTAGTCCTACTCGAGGAAATTAAATATTTTTATATCCTAGTTCTGTGATGTATCTTTTGTCTTCAATTTTTATCTATATATTGAAAATATTAGTACATATAACATATAAATTTAAAAAGATAATTACAAAACGAATTTGAAACATACAACATAATTTATTTAAAAATTGTTTATATAATAAGTCAACTGTTCTTAATTGATTTATAAAGAAATTTCCTGCTGTTCGAATTTATTATTGTAATCTACAATATATTTTTAGTAATTTGAAATGTACTTCTCTGTAGAAACTTGAATTTCCCTTAAAAATCGAATTCCATTAACTATAATCTTATAGAGGGAAAAAAAAGACTCTAAGCTCTTTAATGCGAATGTCGAGCGTATTGTCCTCATCGTCTAATCAAAGTCGAAGTTAAAGTGAAACTAAGGACCGTCTGGCTTACACCAACAGCGGGGTCACACTGTTAATGGCAAAAGTACTCCACTAAGACGTCTATACAACGTTATCTGGCGGGGCCCAACGCCGCTGACTTACGTTTTACTGTCGAAGTTCTATAATGCCGACCTCAGTTACAATATTATAGTAGGGATGTGATTTTCTTTTGTAGATATTGTTATTAAATTTAATTAAAATAAATATTACTATTTATTTCATTTTAAAATACATATGTCTTAGTGAGGTGGATTACGATTCATTCGTCGGTCCCAAATCCTCTAATTGATATAGAAAAGGCGTGAACAGCACGTGTTTCCAAACAGAGCATATTATAATGAACTGCTTTTACGATTTATAATGTCACATCAGGATAGGCACAGGGAACCTAGTATTAAGACACGTCACGTTTATGACATTTATTACACCTTATTCTTTTCTAAATATGTAAAGTTAAATATTTTATATGTATAAATTCATTTAGAATCTTCAATAATGGAGCAGAAATTTGAGTGCAATTTGCAATTTGAAAAGAAAAAAAATACTTTAAAATATATAGATATATACGTCAATTATGAAAGGTTCCAGGTTCATTAGATTCATTACATAGTATGCAAAAATTTGTAGAGTAACTAAATTAGTTACATTTCATTTTGAATAAAGAAATACTTAGCGTTTTTATTATTATTTATTCATAAATTGATTTGATTGCCATTATTTTGTAATAGTCATAAATAAAGTAAATTCAATAACGTTATTAAAATATATATGTACAGATTAGTTCTTCATTTATAGCGTTTCAAGAGAACCAGTTGAGCTCAATTAATTTTACTGATCGGTAGAACAGTGATAACTTTTCACATTTACAAAATAGACTGGTATGTAAAAAGAGATCCTTTAAAATTACAGTTTTGATTTGTAACAATATAAACAAATATTTACAATATATAATATACTTACAACATAGTAGTAATATCTATTATATGTATATAAAATTTAGTAAATATTTCCAATATTATTTGATGATTTTTCTTACTACTAAAGCTTACATGTATACAAAACCCTAGCGACCGTACGTTTACGACCGTGAAAACGAAAAATACATATACAAGGTATTCTTTTCGGACATACGAGTATAACTTGAAGCGGCCAAAAATTAGAAATATAACGTAGAAAATTATTTGTAGGTACATATATATATATACATATATATATATATATATATATATATATATATATATATATATATATATATATATATATCAAAGTAGCATTCGTCGAACAATTCAATTTACTTTTATAGCAGGAGATCCCTCTTACGGATCGGAGCTCTGTTGGAAACTAAGCATCGCACCTCCCTCGCGATTAGTTATCTCCTTTGGAGATTGCCTTTAAAACGACACTATTTTTTGTGGCATAAGAATATAAAATATTTTATCATTCTTTGACAGATAGATTTTTATTAAGTGATTTTAAGAAAAGATGCATAATGAAATTATTTCATTTAATTTCTTAATGTACAAATACAAAGTAAACATATTATAAAATATTTATTAAGTTAATTACTTAAGTTATTTTATAGTTAACCAATATCAAAAACAACCTTTTAAAAACATTTATCTCTTAAAATCAGTTCAGTGATGTTATTTTGTTAGTATAGACCCCGTCGTGTTCGTGTAGTGTTATCAGTATTGGCTGTTAATTAATTTTGTTTCTAATGTTCTATGTATTCTATGTATTTTTTCAAATAATATAAAACATTTAATTATGTAATTTTCATACATTAATAATAAAAACATTTATTTCTTATGAGACATATTTGTAAAGTTCGTATTTGAACTTGTTTGAGACAGTACAATTTTTAATAAGTATAACTAAATGATTTTAAACATAGAAAAAAATACCCAACAAAATAAAATTATTAAGTAAAAAATAAATTTCTAATAATACAAAGTATAAGAAAAGTTAAATCTCCATTAAAGTTAAGGCCTCGGCTTATACAAAAGTAGGTCGTCAGTTCAATAGAGCTAAGGCTCCTCATTGATTTCCCTCATCATTGTAAGTTAAAACTCAACTTGTTGGGTAAATGGTGATTTAAACTAAGAAGTCTAACAGAAAAG
>DWGR01001398.1:0-16313 GCA_018247715.1 Heliconius burneyi | reverse complement strand
GCCGGCCCGGCCCGGCCTTCAACACGCAATGCCTCCAGAATTCGTCGGAAAGTCCCCACATTAGGCAGAGGGAACCTGCGTTCCCCAACGCAGTGTCTTAACACTAGGTCCCACTGCCAACCCTGCTATGTGGGAAAAAAGCGTGAAAACTAAATGCAAGTGTGAAAATACAGTGAAATTTAAAAAGTTTACCCTCATGTGTAGATCCTAATTAGTGACCTATCGCGTCATTGTACTACGAGCACTGCGAACTCAAACTAAAGGCTCAGCCAATGTCAAGCATAACCGATATCGTGAGATACTCTCCATCTGACATTCGCAAATGAACATTTTCCCTCGACTTAATAACTGGAACGTAACATATGGTATAATTTATTAACCACATTTGTTATCTGGAAGTTATGCATTTTGTTATACTTTTTTTTTGGTTTTTATATATTTTTGCCCCATTTTGTGGAGGTAAAGAGAGAAAAAGCATTATTAGTCTACTTTTCATCAGATTATATGCAAGGTGATATCTAACCAAGCTCAAATAATATCTAAGCGGACTCGAAACAACAGCATCGCCAGCTGACGGCTTTCCTTACTTGCGATAGTAAAAGAATGAATGTAGTTTTGTATGGATAATACGATTTTATGTACTCGTAGAATAGCACGATTCCGTATTAGGAAATTTCCTTCAAATGATTGGAAAGTGATGGAAGTTGTAGTGGTATATACAAAAAGCTTTAAATGGAAAAAATGCTTTTCTGACAAATATTACTTATTACTAGTTTACTATACTACTATTTTATATTACATACGATTACCAAACGTCATATTCTCTCGGCTTATTTATTTTATATATTGATAACATATTGGGAAAACCGTGTATGTAAAAAAACCTAATGCGTAACTATAGATATCTACATATATATGTCATATGTTCATCTAAAGTAAACAAAATGAAATTTAAAGAAAATAAAACATCACGTAAGTATTCATATTTATAAAAAAATGTAAAAAAGGGTAAACAGCAGAAAAAATAAACGAAAGAAGAGAAGAAAGGAAAATAGAAAATACACCAATAAACTACACCATAGCAGTAGTAAGTCGATTTTATCATTAAAAATATTCCATAATCTATTTTTTTTGTTTATTGGGCGGATTTTACCCATATAAATAAATACGGGAATAAATTTAATGTAAAGTACCTACTACATCTGATAATATCTGTGATATAATAAAATTGTGTACTGTCTGCGTGACTTTAATGCAATAAAGGTAAGTGTGGGTTTTTATTTTCCAAGATATATATACGAGGTATAGGTATAGGTAAAAAAATCTTAATTATTACAAGAATAAAAATGTTGTTTAACTTTGTATCACGTCCACTAGCAGAATAAACATCTTGATCAGTAATTTTTTTATAAAATACAAAAACCTTATTCTTTTTTATTTTGTAAAAAAATATTTTTTTATCTGTATTTTAAATAACTACATTCTCTGCCATTATTTCAAATCGATATGGATAATCAAAGGCCAAGGCAAGCTATGTTTGCAAACTTAGACACACAATGGCTTATAGAACAAAGTAAATAAAAAAATCGACTTTGTTTTTTTATCATAAATGGTAAAATGATTGCTATATAATTTTATACGTTTATATAGTCATTAAGTTTATAACTGGCCGAATGTTTTTCATTAATCTTTTCGGTTTTTTGGAACAATCTTTAGTATTTTGTCACTTTAAAGATTATTTTCACTCATAAGGCGTTAAAAGACATTTTTCTTTTTTGTCTTCTCTTCGCGAAGTATAATTTTAAGACGTTAGAACATATTTGTTGTTTTTGTTTTTGTCTTTTTCATTCTCCCTCACGAAACTCCGTTCTCTACTTTTCAGCTCTACATACTTATGTATGTAGAACTAGCTTCCTTTAGATGACACCATACCATTTACCATGAAAAACTTATTTCTTACAAACAAAATTCATAATTAAATGTCAAAAAGGTCAATTTAGATAAAGAATTGTTAATGAAATTTAAAGCGATAATGTTTTAGAACAAAATAAACAAATTAATGTAAACTAGCTTTTTTAAATTTTTACTTACTTTGGTTAATGTATATATTTTTTAGGTGGAATTGGCTTTCTTTTATCGATTTTTATGCGAGTGTGGCTTCATTACTTATACAGATATAATTATAAAGAAAAGCGAACACGTGCAATACACAATTAATTACTACTTAGAATATTTCTTTTACATCAAATTTATGTAAGACCTATATTTTTAAAAGTGTGTAAAGTACTGACTCTGCGAACGGTCTCAAATAAAAATCTAGAGAAAGAGTAGAGTACCTAGTGTTAATGTAGACACTCTGTCCTCGATTCGCTCCCAAATCGGTGGCATTACATGGTGAGCGGTGGAAACCCATAATTTAACAATAACCAGAACAGAGAAATAAAAATAATTTAAATATAATCCATTATAGAGATTGAACTCACAGCCATTGCAATTACAGTCAGATCTCAGACATATCTCAGGATTGCTTTCGCTTCATTGTTATTTTAAATCTAATTTTAAATAGCTTTTTATCTTACACGGAAAAATTACGCATCGCTCTGACGATTTCAATAACTTAGTTCCTAGCTAGTTTACTCACTTTCCACCAACAGCAGAAGAAAAGGCATAGCGAAAACAGACAGTCGCGGAGCCGTCCAAAGAAATTTTTCACTAACGAACCGCACTCTCTCATTATAAAAACATTAGTTTCATAACTTCAACACAATACACTTGACCGTTTCAGAAAGCGCGAATATAGAGCTGTGGTAACAACGTTCACCGTACTATCTTATCATGTCAATACGATATCAATAAAACGCCACGATTCAACTGATTGTATCGGGCCTAGACCTTCTATTTCTTTTTGGATTAATAATAACACAATCTTTCTTTTGAATGATCTGAAAATAATTTTTTGGATGATCTAAATTTGTAGAGCTCTCGTACAATTTTCTATGAAAACTGTTAAGAAATCGTTGTATTCCGTACATAGTAGGCTAAGCAAGAGGAACCTGGGAACCTAGTCCATCCTGTTCCTCAATTTCCACCGAAATCTGGACTTAGCGAGGAAATGAAAATATTACATATCGAGTGAGGATGGAACACATAACCTGTTGCACGCTTATACCCCTGTGCCACGGCTAGCCTCAAATTAATTAGTAGTGTTCTCTTATTATAGAAAATAGCTACCTTCAGCATCGAATTCGTGGTCAAATCGAAATTACTAATGTGTATAACACATGGTTCATTCTACGGGACCGAGGTACCTCTTACCGCAGATACAGTCCGCTACATTGAAATGATTAATATAATATAGCTTTCCTCAATAAATTGACTTCCTAATAAAAAAAATTACGCATTATTAGGATATTTAATACAAAAAATATTTTGCAAAAAGCGAGGAGAATCGATAGATGAATCGATAGATAGCCGTGTATTCCCGGCTTAGAATAGGATCACCCTGGTACTGGTGGTGTCGTAAGAGGCGACTAAAGTACGAGTGGGAGAGTCACGCCGCCAGCAACGGCGACACGCATGGGCAGACTCGACCGGATAATTACCACCCCGGGCATTTAAAACCGGCGTGAAGTAGTGGCTTTATGCCACTGCGTTTCGCATTAGGTAATGTCAGGCTCCGGAGCCCAGCCACCCCAAAAGCTGGCAACGCACCTACTGGTGCGTTGCTCCTCTGGTCCTCTGCTCCTCTGGTGTTACGCGGTGTCGTGGGCGGCGGTGATCACTTACTATCAGGTGACCCGTACGCTCGTTTGCCATACTTTTACCATAAAAAAAAAGATGTTTTAAGGACAGGTTCTCATGTGGCAGCCTCCACCAAGTGGATTAACAAGACGGGCAGGGCGACGATCTGGTCAAGGTCGTGGAAAGTCGCTGAATCACAGGACTGATCGCCGAGGAAATCCTTGAAGGCTCACTTTGTACGTGAGCATACAAAAGGCTTATGATGATGATGTACATAATATGAACCTTTTATTGTATAAAAACCGGACATTTTATGGACAATATAGCATATTAACACTATTTCCTCTCTGCCTACCCCGCTTATCAAATATAATCAATGTAGACGAAAATTACTACTAGCAAATACTTCATAGTAATTCCGTATAACGATCCCTTCAAGACATTTCAAAATATTATTAGTTCATATGTTAGGAATTAAACGCGAAATCATTTTATATACAATACTACTAGGTAGTGGCTTATAATTATTAAATTAGAATTGAGGCCAGTATGTAACGCCAAAGCTCCGATTGGCCATGTTCACTGTTCTTATCTGTGGGCTGGTGCACCCCAGTATCAGCGTGAACCATTTGATAGCAAACAACTTAGAGAAAGAACCGTTCGAAACATTGTGGACCCTATGATCAGTGAAAGACCTGTTACTCGTCCCCGAATTTTCTGACCGCACAGCACCTACGTCACAAGCTAAAATACAATCCACACCCCCTGGACACGTGGCAGGCCACTGTTGTGCGGAAACCGCAATCGTAGTAACTTCTTTCCTGGCCGATACGACTTGGGTGCCTTCAAAAAGCGCGTCACCTTAAAGGCCGGCAACGCACCAGTAGCTCCTCCGGTGTTGCACGGGGTCGTGGATCAGGTGACCCTTACCGAGCGATTTTAAGTCAATTTCATAGAAAAAAAGTTTGACTGTAAACGCGAATGATTGTGGGTTTGACTCCCACTCGAGGAAATGAAATATTTATTTAAATTTATATTTTCATTTCTTACCTCTGATGTCGAAGGCAAAGTTGCGGAGTTGAGTTCCGACACTCAACACGCAATGCCTCCAGAATCCGGTGAAAAGTGGGGAACGGAGTATTTTAGCACTAGGTTTCCTCTACCTAGCGAGATACAGGAGCAGAAGATGATTTAATTTAAATTAGAAATAGCCTAAACATAGATTATGTATCTATGTTAATATGACCAATTGGCCATTGTGGTGCAGTGGGACAGTGTGTGACTGTAAACATTATGGTTGAGGGTTCGATCTCCACTTGGGGCAATGAATTATTTTAATTTCCCTGCTCTGACAATTAAAGTGCTTAGTTGGGTTCGTTCACCAAACACGCAGTGTCTGGAATTCGGCAGGGAAGGGAGAGACGAAAGAATGGAATAGACTGCAAATTTTTAAAAAACTATGTATTATATTAAATTTGCTGACGTATGCACTTATTTGTGTTAAACGAACTATAATAAAATGAATCTTGATTTTTGATAGATGGACAGATCTACAGAAAGTTATGTGATTCTAAGGGTTTGTTTCCATATGAGGCACGGAATCCTATACAAAAATAATCATAATTTCCAAGGATGGGGATTGAACTCACAATAATTTCATGTAGCTGTATGCTTTCCTACTGTACAAGAATAACTCTTAAAGTTACAGTAATTTCCATTTATTTTTTCGAACATGAAGTTAATGCTGTTAGCCCTATTGGACTTTACAGCGACACTGGTTGCGTAGCAAAGAGGGTACTCTGTCCCTAAAGAAATGCAAGTCCTAAGTGGCTGCCTGTGAGGAAGTCGAACTGTAAAGGGGCCCGTGGAGCGGACTGGATTACCATTTGTTTGATACCCTGAACACCTTCAAAATTATAAATTAACAATAAGTATAACATATAAAATTTTATTGTTTAAGAACAAAAGAACTATTAACAAAAGTTATATTTATATTTTGAAGAGTAAAAAAAAATAATTTCAATAAAATTATCAATTTATTTCTTGGGGTAAACAAAATAAGTTTTGAATTTTATATTTTTATTCATGATAAAAATAATCTGTACGGTCTGGCTATATGGTTGGTTGTGGGTTCAATTTCCATTTGAAAAAATATCTATTTAAATAATTTTTATCTCTCCCCAGTGGAATAGTGAGCTTAACTCATGCCCTGGGCAAAATACTTCAGCGCCCCCCAGACGAACCCTTTTAATTTCATATGTATTAAATACATATATTTTAATAATTTTGCTGACCATTCAGCGCACCTTTGGAATAGCGCCTGTGGTATGATGCCCACCTTTATATTAACTTATACATGAATAATAAAATAAAGCACAAAGCCTGAAGTAAATTGGCTGTTAAATGAAATAATAATTAAATAACAATTACAAATATTTTTTAACATAACCCATATTCTAACGGTAAGTTTAATTGAATCAAAGGTGTAATAATACCTAAGAAGGTTATAATAAGGTTTTTTGTCCTATGTTTAAAAGCTGCAATAAGATCTGCAGTGTGGCATGGATGTATTACGAAGTATGGCCGATGCATCACAGGATGTTCCTGCTGTGTTACTACAGAATAAAAATCCTTCACGCTTATTCTGTAATAAGTTTAAAGAAAATATTTATAATAGTGAGACAGCATGTGACTGTAAGCATAATGGTTGAAGGTTTGATTTTGTGATAACAAGAAAAAATTTGTGTTGTTTGACATAGAATATGCAATATCTCCAAATTGGACAGAATCTGAAGAGATGTTTTGAAAGAATGTTTTTATACTGGGTCCTTTTAGTCTACCCATTTTATTATTAGCTTATGTATTAAGTAGCAGTTAAATTTGCTTACTTCATAAGTGATATTTGACGGACTTCTTCTAGAGATAACAATTTTCCTGAGCTATCCCAAACATTAAAACTAAAAGACGGTACTCCATAGCTAAGATTAAAAAATATTACATATTCTGTTCTATATAAGAAAATTTTGTTGTTCTCATCCCTGTGGCTAACAAATTCCTCTTTTCTAATATGAGTGTTTAAAATTTCATTATCATTTTCATGTAAGGTCCATCTGTCGCGAAATTTATCAGATAATTTGGTAAAATGTCTTGCCGCTGCGACAAATTCCTCTGGAGACAAACGTATAGGTATATCGACGCTCATATTAATATAATATTAAGAACCCTGTAATAGTTATGCGTTCTTAAATATGTATTATTGAAGTAGGTCGGTAATTATGGTTATCCATTAATTAATAATTTACTACTTCTTACTGTTCAATATCATGATTTTTCTCTCTTTTCTTTGATTACGGCATTTCTCGACTTGTTTTCGCGCAATGTCTATTTTTCATGATTCAGTTGTCATTGTCAACTGACAATGACAACTGATATAAAGATAAGGATTAATCCAAGTTAATACTACTCTCTTGATACAACCGTACTATTCTTACTGCAATTTTTTTTTATAAATATTCATACGGTATTTTAGCTAATACATATCATAATTAGATATATTTAATATTTCATTTGTAGTTTATTTGTCATTTGAAATTGATGTGACTTTGAAAAAATATTATGAAAATAATACGTTGTACAGTATGATTATTAGCATACTGATAATCTCAACATTAGTAGAATTAAAAAATGCAGGATCCATCAATATGGTACAAAGTGAGAAAAAAAGGTTTTTTTTAAATAATAAAATTGTTAATATAAACATTTTCATATTCGTCGGCTTTGTTTTACAAAGTCTTATTAAAAATAATATTTTAAAATATTTAAGAATTTCCAATTATACGTTTTGTTTGAATTCCTTCATAATATTATATTTGCTCTCATTTTTTACAATATCAATTACTTTTACTGGTTAACCGACTAGTAAAAATTAATACCTCTCACTCTCAGTATATATCACTTTGACAAATCAGATTCCTTAACATAAATTTCAAATTCTTAGTTAACGATATTTAGACTTAAATTCATAAAAAATAAAGCTTATATAACTTTTATTTATTGTTAATTTAAACTGTATATTCGTATAATGATATAACCAGTGGTTATATCATTTATGAAGTCAAGTATCATCTATGGTCACTCAATGTCATTGACCGTCGTGTTTTCACGTTGTACGGTTGTGTTCATGAGTTTTGTTGTTCATAATAAATAACTTAAAATCTTTTCCAAATTCAACTTTATTAAATAATTTTTGAAGTTTTAAGTAATTTTTATTAAGACTGTTGTGTTTGAAAGGCGTTCAGAAACTAGTTTTAGGTAATTATTCTTCAATAATATACTAACTATATATTAAATGTCGTTTAAAGTTATTTAAAACATACCTACTTGTAAAAGAACGTTATGGTATATATTTATTTTAACATAATTTTAGAATAATACTTTAAAACTTAAGGAATTAATTAAGTATATTTATATAAAACAAAAACATTTAGTAGGAAATATGGACACCTTAAAGAAAAACTGGTTTTCCGAATCATGTGAAATGTGGCCAGGGAGTACTTTCTCATTTGAAGTAAAGGAAATACTCCATCAAGAAAAATCTCAATACCAATATATACAAGTATTTGATACCTTTAGTTTGGGCAAAGTGCTCGTTTTAGATGGGATTATACAATGTACACAGAAAGATGAATTCTCATATCAGGTAAATAAGATATTTTTATATTTGTAATTTGGCCTTTTTTACCTTTGTTTTATTAGATTGTGCTGTAATCAAGTTACTATGTAATAAAATCTAAAAATGTGAATTACACATACTTTATTGTTTCATTGAAACTTAACGATTATATGTAGATTACATGACACAATATTATGATACCATCAAGCATCTGATGATGGAATTGGAAGATGGCTGGTGTAACATTGGACTGCCCACTATTAATGAAATTATCTCATTCCACCAAGTAAAAATCTAACATATAATCAAAACATTATTAGTTAGACATAATAGCTTCTTATAATAATGTATGTTTTTATGTTAACATTGTGAAAATAAATGTTAATTATGTACATTATAATGCTAATTATGTGTACTTTGAATAAAATAATCTAATTAGTCATATATTGTAACAACTAAACTTGATAAGAATACTTATATATTTTAAATTTAATGATTTATACTTTTCGAGAAAACACTTACTAATTTTACTTTTCAAATGCTTGAAACAAGTAACATGTACATATAATATAGATAGATATCTTTATATGCCTCTTACAAGTTATTTATGTTACAAGTGTCTGTTTTGAGATGCTAACAATATTTCACTGCCCAAGGAACATACCAATTAATGGACACTTTTAAAATGGAATGGAACTTTCAGTATGGAATAACAGCTTACAAATAATACAATTTATTTTTTAGGAAATGATATCTTTCCTTCCACTTTGTTGTCATAAAAATCCTGAGAAAGTTTTGATAGTGGGCGGCGGAGACGGAGGAGTGGCGAGAGATGTTGCAAAACATCCTAAAGTGAAAGAAATTGTGCAGGTAATGTATGACAATATATAAATTAATAACATTTTCTTGTACCTCACACTTAGCAGGAAAGGAAGAGAAAACCTAGACATGGCACTCTCGACACATGCCTCAATTAAAGAGACATGTTGAGCAGTGGAATTCATCCCCATGCTTTGACTTGTTACTAGGTTAAGGAAAGGAAAAATGTCATTCCATTAGTGGGAATTGAACACACACATCTTGTAAAGACAAATATAGGAAACTACCTCAACATAACAGTTGCAAGGTCAATCTCTGCTGAATTATTTTATTTAAAAAATTTTTCTTTGGTAACAAAAAAAATTGAGTTCCACCTCTTAACATACAATACAATAACAATGTCATAAAATTAAACTGGAAGAGGAGAACGGAATGTCTTAACACTAGTTTGATGATGTACATGAACCTATAAGTAATAACTATTATTTTAATTAATACTCATATACATTAGCATATCTAGAGATATTTTTGGAGAGGCACCTGGGCATTTCGCTTTGAGTTATATGTTAGTGTTAATGTTGTTTTTTAAATGTTGTAAGTATTAATTACTGGGGCGGGCACTAGACTACTTTGGGGTGGGCATCGACCACCAGGTTCCCACCTTCCTACGCCTATGCTCATTTAACAATACCAAGCCAGTTATATAATATTGTCTATATATTAGATTGTTCTGTTTGCTTAGATTGTATAAAATGAGGAAAATGTTACACATAAATGAAGATATGTAAAAGTTGACTCATGATTTCTTGATATAAAAGATTTTTCATTGAGGTCTTTATGGCGTAGAGTCACAGGCGTTCAACCATAACGTGACAAATGTGGGTTTGATTTCCACTGAGCAATCCGTTCGGGGCAATTAAATATTCAATATATTCGTTTTTCTCACTCTGGTAACGAGACAAAACGCGTCGATGAGTTCTGGCAATGCCTCGACATTTGGGGGAAAGTGGGGACCGAAAGTGTTCTACTGAGGAATGAAATGTCAACACTAGGTTCCCAGGATCCCTCTAAATGCGATTGTGATAAAGCGTGAATATATGTATTACATATTCTCGCTTTATCACACTATAATAAGAAATGGTAATTATTTCATTGTAGTCAAAATTAATGACATAAATTATATGCTTATCACAAATTATGAGGAAACAGTTAACAAGGGCTTGTCAGATTTTATTCAAAGAAATATTATTTTTGACTGCATAATATGTTTTTTTTACTTTGTCTTTAAATTATTTCAATATTTTTTACTTGCATAGCTTTCATTTGGAATTTAAAACAGGTAACTAAATTATTAATGAAAGATTATAAACGACTTTTATGACTCTGTTCTCACTTTTTAAATATTTATTATGTATTTTAGTATATATTTCTAATTGTTTTCTAACACATTTACTTTGTCGGAATTTAGTAAACTTACATGACATTTGTTATTTTGTATGCCTTTATCAATTTACTGCGGTAGATATATAGATGCGTATAGATAGATAGTGGTTACAATCAGCGGACGAGTTTTTATTGTGTTGAACTCAGAATATTTTATTCTAGATACCTACTCGTCGCTGTTTAATATAGCCTTCCTCTATAAATGGACTATCAAATATAAAAAGAATTTTTAATTTTTAATCAGTAGTTCCTGAGAGCTCGAGAGCTCTTGAGCTGCTTAGTTTTATAACATGAGTTTAGATAACCATTGTTTAGTAGTAGTGTTAGTGCTATCCATACCTATATTATAAATTCGAAAGTAACTCTGTCTGTCTTTTACGCAATCAGGGTCAAACCCGTAATCCAATTGTAATAAAATATTCATAAAGAGATACTTGAGGGTCTCGGGATGAACATAGGTTACTTTTTTTTCTCATATTTGTAATATTATCGATATAAACTAATATATTAAAATATTAATTAATTTGACATACAATTTATCCGCCATCTTAGTTAAAAACGTCGTTGCTAAGCAACGGCTTGCAAAGTTTAAGAAAACGTTAACCAAGAGCGTGGCGCCACTTGGCGTGCGCAGACTCAACCTTATGAGAATAAAAACAATGTTTTACAAAAATATTACCTTTTAAATAATGCTTAAGAAAGTTCGCGATGGTATAAGTTTATATCTGAGGATTTTGTTTAATAAGTAACCATTTTAATTAATTAACTTTAAATTTATCCGGTATTTTTTATGTTTTTCTATAATTTCATATTCGTCCTTATGAAAATACATATAATAGTGACTTTTAGCATTTCATCTAGATTGCAATAATAGTTTACTGTATAATATTCTAATAAATAATTAAGGAGATGTCACTGATTCGAAATGACCTACCCTACGAGCGGCATAGTAGGACCGACGCGAACGGGCGAGATGACTTTGACGGTTTTGTAAATTCCAAACATTTTCGAACTATTGTTAATGTTTGTTGTTATTTGCTGTTTATAATTAATTTTAACTATACTTTGCTTTTCTAATAGAGTTCGAACTCAAGCAAGAAATTCGAAAATTTAGGAAAGTATGTTTGGTTATCTCAGTTCGTCATTTTCGTGGGGTGTATTATCATTTGTTCTCGAAAAAAATATACTATTTAATATAGATAGATATATGTTTAGTTTAGTTTGAGGCTGTCGTGGCGCAGCAGCCCCCTTATGGTGTGACTGTAACGCGACGTTGTGGGTTCGATTCCCACTCGAGGAAATGAAATATTTTTTTACGTTTATATTTCCATTTCTTCGCTCTGGTGTCGAGACAAAGCGCGGCTTTGAGTTCTGCCACTCAACACGCAATGCCTTCAGAATTCGACAGAATGTCGGGAACGGATTGTCTTAACACTGGGTTCCCTCTGCCTTACCCTGCTGTGCGCGGTACACAGCGTGAAGCTGATTTATTTATTTATTTTTTTAAATATGTTTACGAGTAGTTAGAGTAGGTATCTATGTACGCGCACCGAAAACTTTAGGTACTTTTACTAATATTAAGAATTTCCTTTAGTTACTTTCACTTCTTTTGTTTATTAATTTCAATTACTCAGATATTTTTTCTAATAATAAGTTTCGGCTTATATTTTCTTACTAATTCTATTGAAAATAATTTCATAAATGTATTTAATAAATATTCGTATAGTTCAAGCGGGCGTAGCCGCGTCCGGGTCCGCTAGTGTCTATATATAATAACACTATGTATGTATATTTGATTTAAATAATTTTTCTGTCTCTCAAATAAAACTATTGTTTTAAATATAATTAAGAGTATGATAATGATGGTTACGACACAGAAATGATAACATTTATCTCGTCTAATAAGGTCAATATTTTCGTAAGGATTTGATTAATATTTAAATAAATAATAAAAATTATATCTTAATTGAGTCATTTACTTTAAGCAAAAATGATTTCAAATTTAAATAAGTTATAAAGTAACTCTTACATTTGCTCACAGTTTCTTTAGGCTGTCTTTACAATGGTTTATTCCAATTTAATGTAAATTAATCTTAGACTTAAAGTGAGTTTATAGTTTGGGTTGACTACATAAAATATATTTTATATTATATACAGATCATACGAGTTGAGGCCAGTCGTGGCGTGATCTAGTAAAGTTGTCTATAACATTTGAAAGGCAATATTCATATGTTGATTAAAGTGAATTCAATACAATATTTATTTTCTATCAATATTGTACAATACTTTATTTTGACATAACCTTTTGTCAAAATACACTATTGAAAACTGCATTTAAATCGGCTCAGCTGTTTCTGAGGTGCTCAAACGTGTCAGTACGTTTGACTATAAACTATAAAATATTTTGTGTTCTACTACATCCATAAATGCCCCCAATAATAGATTTTCTCATATTATTGTTATGTATAGACAACTACAGTTTTATTATATTGCTATCTTGATTATTTTATAAAAGTAATATACTTACATATTTAAAATTTTCAGGTGGAAATTGACGCGAAAGTAATAGAAGTGTCCAAAAAGCACCTGCCGTTTATGGCAGTCGGTTTCGAAAGTAAAAAGCTTACTCTCCACGTGGGTGACGGGTTCGAATTCATGAAGAATCATAGCCACGAGTTCGACGTGATCATAACTGATAGCAGCGACCCCGTTGGACCTGCTGTCAACTTATTTCAAGAAAACTATTTTGCATTGATGAAAAGTGCCCTAAAACCTAATGGAATAGTTTGTTCTCAAGCCGGAACATTTTGGGATAGTATGGATTTAGTTAAAAATACATTACGTTTCTGTCAAAATCAATTTCCCGTAGCCTCTTACGCTACTACTTCTGTCCCCACGTACCCTTGCGGTCAAATCGGCTTCGTGCTCGGCTCTTTAGATCCAAATGTCAAATTAAATGAACCTATTACCATCTTTTCTAGTAAAGAAATCGTCGATATGGGCCTGAAGTACTATAATAGTGATGTCCATAAAGCCGCATTTTGTCTTCCTTCTTTCGTGAAACAAGAAATACAATCGTAAGGCGATATCGTACTTAGAAATGCATTTATTTTTCTAATACATCTATTTCTACTTTTTAAATGAAACTCTTGAATCAAATTCTCACACACTTAAAATGTTTGATACGAACTATAAAATATAAATGCTACAAAAGTTAAATAACTTTTTAGTATTTAATTTTTAAAAATGTAAGAGGTTCATTTAAAATGTGTAAAAATCGCGAAAAAAATAAATCTTTTTACTTTTTAATATAATTTAGGTGTAGGTTCTATTCAGAGTGAAGAATACTCGGGCTTTCTAACATTCCGTTACATTCCATAGGTCTAGTCCTGTAATATTTATCTGCTGTATTGTGATAAAAAGAAACGAAATACATATTTTCGTATATTAATGTTACATATTTTTTTTATATTTTTAATGTTGAATCGGGGACAAATAAATTTTATTTTTATACAAAATCTGTTTTTTTTTTAATAAAATAAGTAATGAAGAAATTCTCACAATTGTGAGCCTATATATTACTATAGGTAAATTACTATAGGTCATCTCTATATATTATAAAACAAAGTCGCTTTTCGCTCCTGTCTGGCCTTTCTAAGCCTTCTTCTAAACTACCCAACGGATTTTGATGCGGTTTTCACCATTAGGTTGAGTATTTCTCAGGGAAGGTTTATATATAGTTTAGTATGTAATTTAACATAAATACGTTAAATGTGTTAAAGTCCTACCCGTTGTGACACTTTCGCGTATGCGTCAATGGTAAGTACTACATGAAAATCATGTACTGGAGTATTAATAAATTCTACAAAAAAGTCAGTAAGGGCATATTCGTATCTTTTAAGGATAACGGATCTTTAAAGGATAAAGTGATCATATTTCTGTCTAAAAATCGTAATTGTATATATATTTTTTATTGTGCGGGATGTTTTTCCAAAATAGTATTAATCCTATCTTTTTAAATACTTTATAAATTTTCTACGTTAAACGAAGATACAATATGCTCTTCACACTATTTCGAATTTACGGATAGTTTTAAAGAAAAACCTATTTAATTATTGATACATCACGCCGGCTATATCGACTCGGGTTTAATTTATCCTCTACTGTCAACATGTATATTAGTTACCTTGCAAGTATATAAGTTACCTTGGCCATTTAATGTAGATCAAAATTATTTTTACTGTTTTTAATTTTAATAAGTACTTTAGAAGTTGTAAAACAGATTTCTAAAAAGAAAAAAATCCTACCTAGAAACGTCTCGCCGCCGGCCACGCATCCCCCCGCTCTCCCGTGACGTTTTGCCTATAAAAATGCATCCGTCGAGCCCACCCTTTTTCCCGGTCGTTAAAGGTGGGCCTGGTCATCATGCTGCGCAAGGCTGGGTAGAGCCCAGGACGCCCTAAGTTTTACTGATCTATGACACTCTTCAGCGCGGTGCCCAAGCTGGCCAAAGGGCTTGAGAGTGGTCTTAAGGTCCTTTGGTCCGAGATCGAGGTGTCTCTGATGCCGTTCGGAGCTAATATGGAACTGCTGTGGAACTGTTTTAGAAGCGATTGCACGTAGTTTGGAGTGATCCAAATAATTATAATGTGTGTCAATGCGACATAGTTGGTTACATCTTTCGCTGAAGTATTTTTGGTGAAGAGAATATTCATATCAGGTAGTCTGTTGTTTATGATTTCTTTCGTTTAAGTATTCTGTTGTTTGTCGTTGTTTTTTTTTAAAGCAAATGGTACATGCTTATTGGAACTACGAAATCGCATCCCTAAGGTTTCAATACTTTTCACATTAGCAATATTGAGTGCTTTGCGAACTTACATTATATATTAAAACATGAACGTAATTCAGTATATTAAGTATTTGAAGCGGACGAAGCCACGAGCAGGTCGCTAGTTTGAAATAATTTCATGATTCATTATGATTATTTTTTATTATAAAATTTATTTGAATTTAAAACTAAGTGTGAGAACTGATTTGAAAAAAAGGGCTTATATTTTTGCTAACCTGGCCTATATTGTAAAATAATCGTGGATGCGATAGAGGCACAATGGGTCAGTCGTCAGGGTCGACCATCGCATTCGTTTGAACAAAGACAAATCTTACCAAAAAATATTTCAACTTTTTAGAACTAAATAAAACAACCAAAGAGTTATACAAAAATAAATATATTTATTCGCTTTCATGTTCTTCTTTGATCAGATTCTTTTTATTAGTTCCTTCCTTCTCGGCGTTCATTAAAGGGCTAAACACGGCGCCCGATTTCACCTTTTTCAATATTTTCTTGTCGTGAAAAGCGTGACTATGAGCTGAGATTCTAAAAATATACTATTAATTATTATATTGTTATTTGTGTTATGGGCGGGACGGGACTTCACTTGTTAATAATTCAGAAGACGGTAGTTGAGTTGTTGTATAGTTTTAAGAAAATCCAAAATACGTCACGTTTGTATAACAATTAAAATTTACATTGTTTAGTATTAAATATTTTATTTTAGTGGTAATTTTTAAAAAGTGTTAATAAGTGTTTAATTTTTTTTATTTATTTCATAATTTATCGATTATAATATATATATATATA
>DWGR01001397.1:0-16314 GCA_018247715.1 Heliconius burneyi | reverse complement strand
TAGGAGGAAAGAAGTATATTGCGTACAACATTTTAATTTTTAAATATTTATTTATTTTTAAACTTACCGACGTCTCGTAGACTATTGGATGTTTTTTGTGCATTGGCCAGTAAAACCAGCGAGACGACGACAAAAACACTGGGTACTTTGTTTACTAAAAACATCATTTATAACGTTCACTAACAAATAGAAAATAAAAAATGAAAAAGCAGCAAATCTTTCAAGGCAATATTTTATATTTAAAAATTTATTTATTTTTTAATTTATCTAATTTAGAAACGCGATATCATTTTTCACGTACTAGCTGCCGCGGTCGAGGGGCGCGTCCGGTGCGGCCTTTGAAAACTATAGTTACTGAGAAGCTGCGCCGGCGCAGGTGCGTGATCGGAGAAAGATCTTGCTGGTCGTGCCTTGTTTATAAGATTCACTCGCGAATATTACTATGTAATATGTAATTTATATCAGTCCGTTTAAAAATATATAAAAGCTTGTTCGCTAATTATTCATGTTTCTATAGCTGTTATAAATTATAAAATATATTTAATTTTAGTATTTTAACATTGTAAACAGAATTTTTTTCGTCAAAAGTTGGTCATTATTTTTTTTCTAATGTTAGACAGTTGCAAATGTATTATCTATACTCGTATATATAAAAGGACATGTTCTTACTACTGAAGTAAGATGCACGCACAGCCGTAACCGCTGTGCGTAGAAACGTGAAATTTGGAAAGATGGTTATTTTCGAAATCTGGATCTACTAAGAAGGGATTATGAAAAATATTAACCCTAAAGGGATGAAATAGGGCTTGAAAGTGAAAGAAAGAAAGAAAGTATGGAACAAAAATTAAATCTGCACCGATTCTTATAAATCTTGAAATTCAGACTTAAAAATATTTCATTGAATACATGTTTCCTGGTTTATTATAATTCACAAAATCTTTAAATCGCTATCGATTTTTATAAAATTGAAAATTTAGACTCTTAAAGAATTCGCCCTAAGGGTGCAAATAAGCAGGCGAAGCTGCGCGCGTTTGATTATCCGCCTTAAAAACGATTTAAGTAAGAAATTCTAAATTTATATGCTCTTCAAAAATATGTTCTAAATAATACATATACCAAAGGGTCTAGTCGATAATATCGAGATTATTTTTGCTATAATTATTGTTTATTTGAAATAGCGACACACCAATTTTTTACCCTTGCCGTATGAAAGTTATGAGTGTTAACCCTTAAGAGAAAGCTTATTTTCTCAGTATCTATATTATTTTTTTATGAAAAGGGCCAATCTATTTAGAAAACTCAATATGGCTAGCCGTAAATATTGTTATTATTACATATTCTTTTCAAAAATCTTAGGGAAAAATTAATGTGTCTCTATTTCGGTTAAAAAACATTAGATATAATCTTAAAGTATTATTCCACACTTAGGAAAGAAAAAATACCTTTTGAATCCGCGTTTCTTGTAAGCCGTTCAAGCGGTATACTGCTTAACCATTATTTCTCTTCAAGCTACGAAATTCTTATACGCTTTATACAACTTACGAGACAAAGATAATTAAGTGCTTAAAATTATCATTAAGCAAGAAAAAATGCTAATTAATAATAATGCTATTAATGCTATTAAGCAAGAAAAAAAGAGAAAAAAATTAAAAAATCCTTTACAAAATTATTTACACAGCTGATCTTGGTTAGAACTATGCTAACTTACCAACATTAAACTCGCTTATAAAAGGGTTGTAACTACAATGAGCATACGAGTATACCTCTAATATTGTTAGTTTGTAAGTACATTTATGTTTACTGTTTTGGCAACACTTACTTTTATGTTTGGTCCAGTGGCAACATTAAGTTATTTAGTTCGTTCCTAAAAATGGCTGTACTTTGTATAACGTGTTAAATGTGATTGTCCTAAATAAATTTTTATAGTTAAGTTATTTGTGAAAATCATTCATCCAGTATTTTAACAAGTATACGTCCTCTTCCTTTTCTACTTTTCGCACAAATTCGAATTTTAGTATGCCGAGTGGCAGAACTCGGGATTGCGTTTTGTCAGGGCTTTTAAAATGTTATGTTTTTCAAAAGTAATCACAAAATCTAAGATAAATACAATATAATTAATATAAACCGCATATTTATATATTTATACTATTGATCCTAGGGTCCTAGATGTAGCGCCAACTAAAGGTACACGCTCATCTACGTTAAAGTTACATATATATTATTTACGGGAATATTTCAAGACCCCTTATAAGAACCCAGACCAATGCGATGGCTCTATCATTCTCCCTGACAGAGATGTACCTGTATTTGGTGCTACCTCTGAAATGGCTCCACTTTCAAGTTAGTAAGTACGCATACTATCTCAACTACATATTATACTTATATATATTATTTTTTTAAATATTAAGGTATTTTCTTATATTGCAGTGTTATTATTATTTTATAAATAATATGAGTTTTGTTCTAATGTAAGGCAATTAAGCTTTTTACACATATATTTTCTTGGGTCTGTTGAAATAACGTAACAACTCTATAGCCGCACCTATTTCATATACAAATATATATAAATATTTTTTGAACTAACTATTATAATTCTCACTTTACAAGTTCATAATTTATAATAAATATTAACATGTGAAAATTATATTAAATGAGTTATTTGTTGGAGACAAAAATTAATTAAGTGTAAAGTAAGAATAGGATTACAAATAAGCTTTGTGTCCTAAATAATTATAGGTACCTAGTTATAAGAACGTAATTAAATAAACTTTTATGTATCTCATCTTTAAATTATATAATATGTACCATATGACATTATTGATAATCAAATTTCGCATTGAAAATATTTTTAAGTAATTGTTAATGCTTTTTTTTTCTATTCCATTTATTGAAAATCCATTACACCATGAGCGCTACTATCGATTTATTTACTTGTATTTGTAAACAAAGGAGAAATACCTACTTATATTCTATTTGTCGAATATGAAATATTTGTGAACGAGCCGTAGGAACCTAAAGCAATTATTATTATTATTTGTTTTCGAATATTAGGTTAATGCCGTTAGCCCTATTGGCTTTTACAGCGACATCGGCTGGGTAGGGAAAAGGGTACTCTGTCCCTGAAGAAATGCAAGCACTAAGTGGCTGCCATGAGAAAGTCGACGACTGTAAGGGCGCACCTGCGGGCCTCGAACCTTTGCTTGCGGCCGTCGAGCGGACTGGGATTACACCTATGCTAAGCAAACAAGCTGCGACATGAAGCCGCGACTGGAGACAAATTAGACTAATCTAAGGGAGCTAACGGTCCATAACCGCTGGGCCCGACCGCGCCGAGACGCGACCGAGCCGTTGAATAAGCTGGACTTCGTCGTCGATTCCTTCGACGACGGTGTTTGTGTCGTATGTGAGTAGTGTGTTTCCTACCTACATACGGGGCATTCACTATAGTAATGGCGTCATCGGAGTCTGAAAGGACGCTACGTTGGCGTCTACGTCTAGGGAGCGCGATAGGAGTGTAATCACACGCATTAACAATGAGGGTCGCTTTCTGAAGTGGAGCGGCACAATATACGAGTACACTTCTTCGCGTAACACACGCATAGTAATGCGTGTGTTACGCGAAGAAGTGTATAGGGCAATGTCATCGGCGTACATAGCCAAGTGTAAATCACTGTTACAAGGTATGTTTCTTGTGTACAGTGCGTATAACATAGAAAAGAGGGTCGGACCCTGGGGGATGTCAGCGTGGAGGAGGCGGTTGGAGGAGAGAGTTCCTTCTACTTTATAGTGAAAGAACGTATTTGGCAGAAAACCTCGCAGGATGCGCACGAGACAGTCTGGCAAAGCAGAGCACCGCAGCTTATAAATCAAGCCGTTATGCCAGACCTTGTTAAAGGCTTTCGCTTCATTGGCGGTGATCGACGCACGGACGTGACAGCGCCCAGAATGTCTTGTGCGATGGTGCGTTTTTTTTTTTTCGAACATGACATTAATGCTGTTAGCCTTAGTGGCCTTTACAGCGACACCGGTTGGTTAGGGAAGAGGGTGCTCATTCCCTGAAGAAAAACAGGCACTGAATGGCTGCCTGTGAGATCGCGATGGTGCGAGCCCCTCGAGCTTTTTATCCCACAACTCCCCGCGCAGAAATTCAAACTCCAATCGAGCTCTCCTCTTAATTCTATTACATTCCCTACGATTATCGTCAGTCAAATATGCATCGCATCGTCTCATTGCTTTGTTTTTGCGTCTGATCATTCATCGGAGCTTTTCTGAGATTTTAAACCTACCTTCGGGTAAGTTTGGTGCCTCTTTCGAACAGCTCTGCCGGGTATGCCAGGTAATAATTTATTTAAAGGGGATTCATACGAACGGAGGAGCTTTGCATTTTTCTTCCAGTCGATTACTGTTTTAGCGGGTAAGCCTGAGGGGCCCACCTCACCTAATTTGAGAATGACAGAACGATCGTCTGAATCGAGGCCGGGAATCATTTTCATTGAATTTTGACATAAGCCTACATTCGATAGAATTGCTATGTGGAGAACCTCGCCTGTGCCGCGGGCACTAAAGCGAGAGGGAGAAGGCGGACCAATAACGAAAGTGTTATATTTACTAGCGAATTCGAGGAGTCTCTTACCGTCGGTATGAGTCATCGATGAATTCCAATTTTTATGCTTACATTTGAGATCCCCGATCAGAAGGACAACTAGCAATTATATAATACAATTTGCTAGTAATTTTTATTAACAAAAATGAGTTTTAGTAACACGTATCTTTCGCATTTTGTGAAAACGACCGCAAAAAGTATTTTCATTCAGATTTCTCCATAACAAATATCAATATTATTTTAAAATATATGTTCAAAATTAATAAAAAAAATTATTATCTTTTTAAATACCCGTGTCCATATTTGATTATTATTATTTTTAATCAAAAGATAGCCTAGAGTCATATTCAAGCATAAAATTATTTCGTGGTTAAATGGTCGTACTTTATAGCTTAAGGGAGTCATCTCATATGACTTAGGATTTTTTAATGACCAGTAAATAGATAGAGCTTTATTCAGTTTATTATCACTTATTAACATATTTTGACAGTATCAATATAAATTTAGTTAGGTATATAATGTAGAACATAAGTTACAGCGTCCTGAAAACTCTGGCTCGAAAAAAGGGGGTCGCACTTCCTCCACGATTCCGGTTGATTGGCGGCAGAAGCAAAAAAGCAAACTGTGTTTTAATTTGTGAGCCTTAATGCACGGAATGAACTATCATCAAATGAACATACTAAAAACTGGACTTTTGGTAGACATTTGAAAAAAAATCGCGAATTTTTAGTTTTTTGCTATAAAAAAATAGAATTTTTGGGAGATTTTGATCGTCGATAGTTCATTTGATGCGTTTGCATGTGCTACAGTCAGCTTACAGTCTAACCCTTCAAACTTAAAGTCATTCGGTCCAGCCGTTTTTAAGATACAATGGAGAAGAGTTTAAAAAACACAGTTTTGTGAATAACGCATTTAAAGTTTCAAATTCCCATACATAGCTTCGAACAGCAGCTTCTCCTACCTGGTGTATCTTTAAAACTTCGAATTTTCAAAAATCTCTTTACTACCGTATTTTAATATTAAGGAAGCAATTTATGAAAACAAAATTGAACTGAAATATTTAACAATTATTAGCTCTCAATAAAAAAATACAATTATAAATTACTAAGATGAAAAACTTTTTATACTATTTAGTATATTATTATTAGTCTGGTTAAATATAAGATTGTCTATGACCAATTATTTGTAGTCTATGTACTTTAAATGCAATTTAACTATACTCTTTAGTCTTTGGCCGTTTCCAGAAGATGGCGATAGGAGATATTTTACGTCAAAGTCATTAACCGCTAGTAGTATTTCTGTTTAGTCTATAAGTAAAATCGAAATAAAAGTGAATCGCGTGTGTTTTGTGGTGCTCTCTGATACGTTACCTGGTTACATGAATAATTTGATGTGACTATGGCTGGGTTTACAGAAAATGCTTTAGTTCGTAAATTGCAAGAGTTAAATTCTAGCCAACAAAGTATACAAACATTGTCATTGTGGCTTATACATCATAGAAAACATCATGCCGCTATAGTTAAAACGTGGTATAAAGAACTTTTAAAAGGTAATTTTTATTATCCTAATCTTAAAAAATGTACTTACAAAAATATTGTGATAAGAAGGCAATTTTCTTAATTTCAATTAAGATTGAACACATAATCAAATATTTATAATATATATTTGTAATTTATCGTCATCATTCAACCGCAACATTATCATTTACCATTATAATACACATATACTTCAATAGCGTCTGATTTAATGATATAACCTAAAAGTTTATTTATTGTACATTCTAGCTAAAGATAGCAAACAATTGACATTTATGTACTTGGCGAATGATGTTATTCAAAACAGCAAGAAGAAAGGTCCAGAATATGGCACGGAATTTGGCAATGTTCTTGTAGATGCATTTAAACATATGGCCAAAACTGGAATAAACTCAAAAACTAAGCACTCTCTGCATAGAATACTTAATATATGGGAAGAAAGAGGAGTATATGAACCAGAGAAAATACAAGACTTTAAAGTGGCTGGTAAGTGTTAACTATATAATATCATAATATATTTTTTTTCTTTCAATAGCAAATGTAATAATAGGCTTGTCACCTACATTACAGTTGATCCAAATGATGCACAACCAAATAATGTAAGTAAAAGAAAAACAACAGAAACAGAGCCAAAAGTATCTGAAAAGAAACCAAAGTTAGAAGAAAAGGTGAAAGAGAAAAAAGAAAGAAAAAAGAGTGAATCGAAATCTAACTCTAATGAATCACATAATGACTCTCATTCTACAGTTAGCCCAAATACTCCACCGGGCGACCCTCCTGAACCTGAAGAACTTATCAAGGTATAAAATAACAAAAAATTGCATCCATAAAATTTGTTTATTTTTGTATAGTGATAACTTTTTCATTGCTTGCTATTTTTAGATACATAAGTAAAAGAGATAAAAACTTATTTAACCCACATTTCTGGTATAATATTAACTAGCTTCATATTTAAATTAATTCTATTAACTGTAAATAATGGTACTATTGTAAGTGTTCAAACATATAAGAATCAAGACATTAAATTAATGGCAAAAAGTTAATGCCTGCCTCTTTTAACAGAGTATACCTGTGGCTCACATACAATATCAATATTCTAGACTGTAATGCGACTCTGTTTTTTTAATAACTAGGACAATCTTTTTTAGTATTAAACCTCTTTAAAAAGGCATACATTTCTGCTTACATTCAGTCAATGGTAGGATACATATAATTAATAATTTTGATAGCCACTCTATTATTATAGCTTGCATGCTTTATTTAAAGCCACCAATACTTGAACACACAAATTTGTTTTTGCCAATAAGAGAAAATAATCAAGGGGTACAATTCTTATAATATTTCTGACAAATAACTTAAGGCTTAATAGCTCAGTGTTCTTCAATAATAATAATATTCATTAATTTGCGGAGAATGTAAGTACAAAATATGTTACAGATGTAATAATATTTAGTCTCCATATAAATTCTACCATTAGGCATGCAAATATTACATTTAGTTTCATTGACATAAAATTTTCAATTTTTATATTTGCTTGTTATATAAGGCTTACAAAACAAAATCTTACAAAGCTATAATTCGATGATAAGAAATTCAGAAACAGAATAATAACATTTCTCTATTAAAAATGTCTTTCTAATCCAGTTTTAGTTACCCGTACATAGTAAATTTATGCATCTAGAGGGTGTCCTGGCTAATATGTGTCTGATGATTCTTGGGCATACGGGGATGCTACCCCAGATCCTTGAGCCACCACTTGTTACAACTTCCATCCAGTCCATAAAAGTGGTATCCCCTTCTTTTCCCTACCCTCCCTTTCTACCTATTCTTGCCCCTTTGCTATCTGTCCTATTCCTCTTCCCCCGGTTTTTCCCCACAAAGGGGTTTTGGAGGTCAGATGGCAGTCGCTCCTTATAAAAACTGCCATCCGCCGCTAACATGGAACAAAATAATAAGAGACTGGGTACAGCTAGCACGTCGCCGCTAAAGAACGCGCAGGCACATCGCCCTACACCTGCGATAAGTGGGCAAGGGCTACGGTGTCAT
Organism: Heliconius burneyi; assembly: GCA_018247715.1. Classification (NCBI taxonomy): domain Eukaryota; kingdom Metazoa; phylum Arthropoda; class Insecta; order Lepidoptera; family Nymphalidae; genus Heliconius; species Heliconius burneyi. The sequence continues at coordinate 8,130 of DWGR01001397.1, read as the reverse complement.
GTACGGGCACGGCTAAAGACGCGAGTACCCAGACGGAAACTCCGCTTCGCAACGTGGAATATTGGCTCTCTAACCGGACGATGCAGGGAACTCGCAGATGTACTCATGAGACTATCGGGTCGGGTCCAGTGTGCTTTCCTGCAGGAAACTCGCTGGAAGGGCAATAAGTCCCGTAACATCGAACAGGGCTACCGGCTTATATACACTGAGTCACCTTCAGGTAGAAACGGTGAGGCGGTAGTGCTTTCTGAAGAGCTTCAGAATGGGCTTCTTGAAGTTAACCGTCGCTCCGACCGCTTGATGTTGGTAACGGTAGTGATTGAGGGCGTTATCACAAATTTGATCAGTGCCTATGCTCCCCAGGCGGGATGTAGCGGGGCCGAAAAGGAGACATATTGGGAGCAGTTTGAAGGGGTTCTACTTGCTGTACCGTCTACCGAAGTGGTCTTAGTTGAGGGGGACTTGAACGGCCACGTCTACGTAAGGCTACTGAGCCGGATGAACATGTTCACGGGGGTTTTGGGCACGGTCTTCGGAATACAGAGGGAGAAAGTATTCTGACAACCTGTATTGCGTCAGATCTGGCCGCTGTGAATATGTTCTTCCAAAAGAATCCTCCGCACATTATCACGTATAAGAGCAGGTCCCAATCAACTCAAATTGACTACTTACTAACCAGATTGTGTCATATGGGCAGCGTAAGTAACTGTAAGGTCATTTCAGGCGAAAGCCTAACGGCCCAACATCGCCTTCTTGTCATGGACTTTAACGTCACTCCGAAGAAGAAAGTAGCCGAGAAACGTAGGCCTCGGATCAAGTGGTGGTTGCTGAATGGACCGATGCAGACCGACTTCCTGGCAGAGGTAAAAAAGTCATAATCTTTCTAGACTGCTCAGGATGCTTGGGATCGAGCTCAGTCGGCAATCATTGCGGCGGGCAGGCAATTTCTTGCCCTTTCTAAGGGAGAACGTGTCATCGACAGGGAGACATGGTGGTGGGATGACAAGATGCAGGAGGTGACTCGTGAAAAGAAGGCTGCCTTTAAGAAGTGGCAGCAATCTAACTCTCCTGAAGACAGACTGGAGTACATAGTAGCTAAACGTGCCAGTAAGAGCTGTAACCAGAGCCCGCAGTGAAAATTTGTCACCATTGTATGATAAACTTGAAACTGTGGAGGGGCAGAAGCTCATTTACAAGCTGGCACGTTCTCGGGATAATGTGACGCAAGATATTGCAAAATTACTTTGCGTCAGGGTTTCTCAGGGCACGCTGCTCTGTAGTCATGCCTCTGTGAAGGAGGAGTGAGTGAGGACCTCTGTGAAAGATGGAGAAGCTACTTCCAGGAGTGGCTGAATACTCAGCACCCATGGAGTCTTCATCACGACCCACCGCCTAACCTTGGACTTATTGTCCCAATAACCCTTGACGAAATTCGTAATTGCCTTTAACGCATGAAGAACAGAAAAGCGGTGGGACCTGATGATATTCCGATCGAAGCGTGGAAATCGTTCGGCTCTCTTGGTGTGTTCATGCTTACTGACCTTTTTAACCATATCTTGAACACTGGAATGATGCCACACCAGTGGTGGCTAAGCTCCATTACCCCTATTTACAAGGAAAGGGGCAGTGTTCAAGACTGTGGTAGTTATAGGGGCATTAAGCTTATGAGTTATACCATGAAGCTCTTCGAGCGCATGATCGACCTCAGGTTCTGCTGTGAGTGTACTATCTCTGAGTCTCAATATGGATTTTAGCCAGGATCGGGAATTATGGACGCCGTTTTCGCCCTCAGAACATTGATGGAGTCATACAGGGAAAAAAGGGAGCTCTGCATGTGGCCTTTTAAGATCTTCAGGCCTGCAAGGCCTTTGACTGTGTGCCTCGTCAGTGCATCTGGTGGGCATTGCGACCCAAAGGGATCCCTGAGGCCTATATTGAGATTATCAGAGACATGTACTACGATTCCGCTGCTATGGTTAGGACTGTTACATCCCTAATCCCAAACAATTGCCTTATCGGGTGGTCTTTATGTTACCACTGAATGATTGATGACCACGACCACCACTGATGATGCACCACTAATAAATTTTGCTTATGTTGAAACCAGGGTCATTTTGGCAGGCAGTTATACGGTGAGGGTTAATTTGTATGCAGCAGAAATAAAACAGAGAGATGTAACAACGACATCTATCATCTCTATTGCTTGCTAAATGACCTGTTGTAAGGATCTAGAATGTAGGAACATTTCTAATTAAATGTTGTTCGTCATTTCTAAGAGACCCCTTAAACATTTGTATTGCAAGACCCAGATGCTGCTCTGAGCAACTGCATCTGTCTCTTGCACACACCCGCACTATAAATGAGGAGAAAAGCTTACAAAAAATTATGGAATGAACTTGATCCTTGCACATACAAATTTGTTAAATGTAATGGTCTGGTCTGGTCTGATGAATATTATAATAATAATTTTTAAATTGGTACATATATTTTTTTCTTTTTCTAGGCATTACTTGAGTTAGAATCAAGTGCATCAAGCGACGAAGCAGTAAGGGAAAGAATAGCGTCATTACCGCCAGAAGTTTCTGAAGTGCAATTATTGTCTAAGTTAGAAGGTAATTTATTTAAAAAAGTGGTATACAAGCACTGTGTGTTGTCGTTGGATCATACGAAAATTGTTATAAAAATAAATATTGATAAGACCTTTTTGTTTCATTTGGAATAAAAAATGTCATCATACCTCATTCTCCACTTTGCCTGTTATATATTAAATTCTTGTTTTCCTTACATAGATTTTTATATAATCTTAAATTTTGTTATGGAAAAATCAATCTATTTTAAAACATTCAAAATTTAATCAAAATATATTTCTTTTAATTTTTTGCTTAAGTTTTCTTATATCTTGTTCGAAGTACCATTATCATTTTTGGATTATAATTTATTTTTATTACTGTTTATATCTTCAAGAACTATTTTGATTAACTTTCCTGGGGTTATTTTTTGTAATTTTTAAAGTATTATTCCACACAAAGGATACAAAAATATTTTCAAATAAGGAATAAATTTGAACGTAGCGGGACTCGAACCCACATATTTTCAAGGCATGTGAGTTCGAGTCTCACTACGTATTTTTTTACACGTTTTCTAAAATATTTGTGTATTGTAACTATTCTAAATATTTACAATATTTCAAAAAATTGTAAACGTTACATAATATTAAAACTAAAGTATATTATAAAACATTTTCATTATAGATAAAGAATCGGCTGAAAGACTAAGTGGGGTGGTTAATTCCGCTGTGGAATTATTAGCTGAATATAACTTAAGGCTTTCTGAAGAATTAGAGAAGAGAAGAAAAGTAGCGGCCATGTTGAGAGACTTTGAACAAGCACAAAGAGAATTAGCTAAGCAAGCTGAGGCTAAACTTGAGGTAAAATTATCGTATCTTACATTAAATGATTGCACAAGCTGTATTTTTTCTACTTCACAATGTATTCCATATATAGCAGTTTTGGCGTGCCTTTTGTCGGGATTCGAGACATTGTATTTTGAGTGCCGCCAATCAACGCAATGTCTCGAAAATGAGCATACCCTTGCCATATTTGAGATACCATGTGAAGCTTAAAATATAATAGCTCAGCATAATACTTTTACATACAATTTACAAATGTTTTCTTTACAGGAATACAACATAAAATTACAAAAGATATATGAAGTGAAAGGTGAAGTTAAATCTCATATTGAGAACTTGCCGGATGTCTCAAGGCTTCCGGACGTCACTGGAGGCTTAGCACCTTTACCTTCCGCTGGGGACCTTTTCAGTCTATGAAAATATATTATTGTATAGTTTCATGCTGTATCTCGCATATAGCATGTCTACCCAGACATAGGGAACCTAGTGACAATGCGTGGCGAAACTGGACATCGCGCTACGTCTTGTAACCAAGTGGGAATCGAACCATTAACCGGTGCGTTAACAGTCACACTATGCCACGACAGCCTCAAAATATGTATATAATTAATTTCACATTAAATATATTTGAAATAAGTGTGAAACATGGATGGATGGTATTCATGACATTTATTTATAAATATACATTATTAATATTACATTTTAGTAAAATAATTTTCATATTTCTTTTGTCATGTCTATATTTAAGACATTATTTATTTTTAAAATTGCATACAAAAATTTTGAAGGTAGGTTAAGTTGAATTTAAACTCGTACGAGTAGAGTAGTAACGATCGACATGATGACGATAACTTCTTGGTATTATTCAAAATTTTTGTGCATAATTTTAATATAAGAAACATTACACCTATAAATATTGATAAGTGATTAAAAAACGGTAGACGAGTAGTGACCTCCCTGAAGTTAGCTGTAGATAGCCGTGCAGATTTGATTTTGGGATTTTTCTTACTTTTAATTATTTTCGCAACAGTTCAGAAAACTTAATTTCAGGGCGTCCACGACTTGTCGACTGCACCTTCTTAGATCCTGATTGAATAGAATTGATATAAGAAAAAACACGTGACTTCAATAAAAAAACGTGATTGGCATACTTTTTTTTCGATATAAACTAAAGCCAATAGAAGAATAATATTATTTATTGCACAGTATGAAAGCTGTGCCATATGTGTTTTTAATATTAAATTAAATTTGTTTGTTAGACAAATTGAAACTAAAACGACACATTGGTTTACTGATATGCTAAAGACAGTCGCCTACTTCATTTTGATAAGATAGTATTTGCTATCTATTAATTTAATTTACTCTTATATTGGAGATCAACATATTTTTTATCAGACTCCTCACCCACCCCACCAGTGTCGCTGTAAAAGCCAATAGGGCTAACAGCATTAACCACAAGATCGAAAAAAATAGTTAATAATCAAAGGAAATCATAAATAAATGTCATCTATTCATCCAAATATTCTTGCATTATTTCATATTATTTAAGTAGATATATCTTGACTATTTCAGCTTGAATACGTACTAATGGATTTTAAAAAAAATGTTATAGTAGTAATACATTTTTTAATTTACTATATAATATTATTTCAGAAATGTCATTTCTTCATTAATTATCTGTTGCACTGTTTATTATTATTTTATTATTATACTTACATCACATTTTTTTAATTGTATATTGCTGCACCACTGTAGTGACAGTATCCTCTTTTGATTGCATTCTTCTATTATGTAATATAGTCTCTTTTATACCGAACAATCTCCTTCGTATGTTCTCCATACAACGTGACATTGGCGAAGTGATATGTGCTCAACTGGCACACTCGGAACGCCATAATGAAAGAACAGAACAGACAGTATCCTCAAAACGTCTATTTTGAAAAGCCTATTTAAAATTTTTAAAGAGATTGTTGTTTTCTTAAGCATTGTTTTCTTAACTTAAATTGCTTTATTTCTTAAATTATATTCTATATTTTGTTATGAATAAGCTAGAGTTATGCCGATGATGTCTTTGGCCAACCAGTCGGCTAGCTATTCGATTCTAAAAGGGCGACTAGTTCGCTAAACCGATCACGATTTCAGGGATTTCCCTAACGTTTTGTAATTGATCACATCCTACTTTTATAAATGTGAAAGTTTGTGAAGATGGATACTTGTTCCACTCTCACACAAAAACCACTGAACAAATTGTTCTTGGAAACTTTCCATTGATATTACTTATATATCAAAATAAAACCTGGGCTACAATTTATGTAAATATTTTATATAATTGGGTTGTATAATAAGTTTAAGCAGGCGAAGCCCCATTTGCGTTGCAAACTTGCTAGTTAGTCATAGAGTTCAAATAAAATCAAATCAAGTCAAAAAGTACAGTTCCGTAAAATATATTTATTTAAATTACTTCACTAAACGAAAGAAGTAAATGAATACACCAAATATTACGTTGATTTTAAAAGATATCGATTACTATTGGTTTTTTGGGACATTTTATTCGTTTTCATTTTACGACATAAGATAAAATCAATCAACTTTTTTTGCTGATACTTAGATCGTTATTGAAGAAAAAACAATGATATTCGTTACTTTATATTATACTCTAAATTTTATTACTTAGAACTATAATATAAAGATTTATCACTTAAGATTTAAAAATAATTATTTTCCGTCAAACTCGCGCAAAGCTTACTATCGTATAACCAAATTATGAGCAAAATTACTGGAAAAGGAAAAGTGAAATTTAATGATTGATTTTTTTAAATATAAAAAGAAAATATTGTAGTGGGACTGTGCACTTATTATTTATTATAGGCATAATAATATAAGCCTATAATAATGTCAGGCATATGTCCTGATCTTAAGTAATAGTTTAAAACGGGCAATATTTCATTGTAGGTAAACTAAATAATAATATAGAACATGTAACTAAATTTGTTGCCTTATAGTCCTTATATAGACCCTATGTACATATACGTATATGTATATGTAATATTGCAATTTAGGTAGATTTACCTATTTCCGTATAAGATTCTATTGAAATAAATACAAGAGACTATTATTTTTATTATTAATTAATCTGCTATATTTCTTGTGTATTCTTAATAACAGCTCTTAATTTTTTTCTGTTTGTCAACAGTGTAAAGGGAGCATTTCTATTAAATATTTTCTTTAGATATTTTTATTCATTTGCGTTGTTTTTTTTTTCCCGATAAGTTATTTTCAATTGTAGATATAATTTTTGTGTGAATTTATAATGTAAGGTATTAGTTTTGTTTCGGAAACTGTTTATGATTTATCATATGAGTCGAAAGTTTTAATTTGGAGTGTATCGTTATATTAGTTAAGTTAATTTTTAGTGTAAAATGAATTGTTATAGGTGACCTAATAAATTTTGTTATATTAACAAATTTTGTTTTAATGTTTATCATCCCATACATACATGTATTGTACGTAACATTTAATTATATAAATATAACATTAAATGACCCGATAAGAGATTTTATAGATCTAAACCTAAGAGAATTTCATCGTTTGAATTATTATTCATTTTTAATTTGAAGTAGTAAATGTAGGAATTAAGTTTGATTATTTATATATATAAATTTTTGACGGTTTAGTAGACCAGATTAAAAAATGTAGCATAAAGATTAGGGAAAAAAAATGCCTTCGAATATCAGTATTGCCTTATCTGTGCTAATTGAATAAATTTATTTTTACTCATTTTATTGTAATTTATTTTTAAAATAGTCGATGACAGTTGACATAACATTTTGATTAATAGTTCACAAGACTTAATTTTTTTGTCTTCTAGGAAAGAAATATTTATATTAATTACAAATTATCGCTACAATACAATGAGCGAAAGTTCGGTAAGAATTATGTTTTTATGTACTGTTTGCTATTATATTACAATTTAACAGTTATACTTATTTCAAATAAAAAATTACAGAGTACACACACAAAAAGTACAACGGAAAGTGTGCATACAGAGCTTACGGATGAGCCTTTGGTGATTATACCTTTATCTATGAAAGCAAATGCTATCTATTGAGGCCAGTCGTGGCGCAGTGGCACAAAGTGTGCTGCAAAATGGACTGGTTGTGGGTTCGATTCCGACTCGAGGAAAGGAAATATTTATTTAAATTTATATTTTTATTTCTTCGCTCTTGGTTCTGGTAATTGAAGTGCAGCTTTTAACTGGTGCGAGTTAGTTTACAGGATTTTATGAAATTACACAGTGACATAACGTATTTATTTTATATTGTACCAAAAATATTGAGAATATGTTTTAATACTAGTAAGGGTAATCTTGTGTTTATTTACCTACCCTACTTATAACATACTTGTTTTCTCTAAATTATTGATCTTGCCTTTAGATACAAGACCGATGGACCAATAATATAAGTTACAGAGAGCTGGTAATGTCAGCCTGCATCAGCATAGTCCAATTATGGTGGCATCCCTATATACATGATTTTAAAAAATTAATCCCTTTCCTTTTCCTCTATAACGTGTTTAGTATAATATTTGCGTATCCTTCTTTTTACTTGGAATTGGCTCTCGGAGTTGTTACTAAGAAAGGTGTGCTTAATTGTTGGGATATGGCGCCTGTCGCAAGAGGTTAGTTACGATTTACAATATAATTATATTTTAATTCTATAAAT
>DWGR01001396.1:0-16315 GCA_018247715.1 Heliconius burneyi | reverse complement strand
GGAAATATAAATGTAAATAAATATTTCACTTCTTCGAGTGGGGATCGAACCTACAACCAGTCAACTTTGCAGCGCACGAAGTCATACCCTTGTGCCGCTGCGCCACGACTGGCCTCAATATCCTATTATCCTATTTATATTTATTTATTTTCTAGAACGAAGTCTTTCGGCACATATCGATATATTCATACGTATTACAAAATCTAGTATTGATGTTCTTACCAGCTTTCTTAGCCACGCTTGTTCAAACTGAAGCTAATAAGATAAAACTTTTGCTGCATAATAGATTACTACTTGAAAGAGGTAAGTTCCACGTTCTCTACTGATAGAAAGGTGTTTTGCTACAATTTTTACATTTGGAAACGAAAACAAATCAGTCCGATTTTCACCGAATGAGCAGTGAATGATCATGCCTAACAGACTCCTATTAAATAAAGTAAGTTTACATTTAGAACAAGAAATAATTTTAAGACATTAAATTAGTTAGCTATGTTAAATCATGGAGCTAGTATACTTCTAAATAATTGGAAGGTGCTTCTAAAATATCAGCTGTATACCGCACACCGCGGGGAGGGCAGAGGGAACCTAGTGTTAAGACACTCCGTTGCCCACCTTCTGCTGAATTCTGAAGGCATTGCGTGTTGGCAGAGCGAAGAAATGGAAATATATACGTAAATAAATATTTCACATGCTCGAGTGGACATCGAACCCACAACCGTCGCGTTACAGTCACACCCTTGTGCCACTGCGCCACGACGGCCTCATTACATAAAATGTGAGAAAATAAATATTGTGTACTTTAGTAACATTTTTTATTTAAATTTATATCCTAACATTAGGTTCCTAGGTTCCGTGTGCGGTCCCAGGTTGCATACAGTCTGAAGCTAAACATACAATACGTTTTTACAGGTCAACCTCAAATAACTGACATAAGACGTTTCATAGATTACATAGAAGCAAGGCCGTTTAAGTTTCGAGTATGTAATTACATACCACTCAATTCAAGTCTGCCTCTGATGGTTATAAATATGTATATAACATATTTGATAGCCATCGCACAATTTTCTCATGTTAAATAAAATATTATAATTAAATATATAATTTGTTTTCATTTTCTTTTTTTTCATTTTCATATTGTATTCCTCGAGCAGGGTAACCTAGTGCTAAGACACTGTTCCCCACTTTTCGCAGTTGAGTGGGACGATTCAATGCCACGTTTTGCCTAGTTACCAGAGCGAAGAAAATAATATTAAGTTTCCTACAGTGGAAATCGAACCCACAACCCATTACTCTTACAGTCGAGAACATGGTAACCTAGTGTAAAGACACTCTGTTCCCCATTTTTCGCAATTAAGTGGGACGACTTAACGCCGCGCTTTGCCTTGTTACCAGAGCGATGAAAATATAAATATAAAGTTTTCTAGAGTGGGAATGGAACCCGTTACGTTTACAATCGCACATTTGTCCCGCTGTGTCACGTTAGTACGTCACTCACCTCACTTGTTTTCTGACTTTTAGCTATCCTTGAAAATTTACTAAGAGTAGGAAAAATCTACCTTTTTTGATAATATTTCACAACATATATGATGTACTCGTACATACATAAAAGATATATCATTTTTTCCTGTACTACTTGGATATTGACTATCTTCAGTTATATTTATTAAACAAATTTTTTTTAGAATCACCACAAGCAGAGTCATTGTTTAACTTTTAGTTAAAAGTTATTTTTACTGTTAGTTAGTTTAACTTTTAGTTAAATGTTAAACCCACATATATAAATGCCAAATATGCATACAGATAATTTTAGAGATATTTTTATGAGGCCATCGTGGCGCAGCGGCACAAGAGTGTGACTGTAACGCGATGATTGTGGGCTCGCTCCTCAGGAAGTGAAATATTTATTTACGTCTATATTTCTATTTCTTCACTCTGGTGTCGAGGTAAAGTGCAGCACTGAGTTCTGCCACTCAGCACGCAATGCTTCCAGAATTTGGCAGAAAGTGGGGAACAGAATGTCTTAATACTAGGTTCCCTCTGCCTACCCTGCTGTGTGCGGGATACAACGTGAAGCTGATTTAATTTTAATTGATTATTTCACCTAAATTCAATCTGGAAACTAGAAACATTTTTTGGACAACAAGAAATAATATTAAGACACCTCTTCATATAATAATATATTCGTCATTCGTACAGTCGTATAAAAGTTCACAGTACCGTCCCGTAAGATCCAATCTGATTTTTGTAAAAATCTGAAAAATTCATGAAGACTACTCATGACAGTGAATATGCCATTGACACTGTGACACACCGCTTATAGGAGTGAGAATTATTAAGCAAATTAAAAAAATATATTACAAATTTGATGAAATTAAATATATATTAACATTTATATTTCCATTTCTTCGCTCTGGTGTCGAGGCAAAGCACGGCGTTGAGCTCCGCAACTCAACACACAACGTGTCCAAAATTCGGCGGAAAATGGGAAATGATGTGTCTTAACATTAGGTTCCCTCTGCCTACCCTGCGCTGTGCGGGATCCAGCATAAAGCTGGCTTATTAGTATTTTTATCTGTGTCTTAGAAAAAAATGCCTTAAAAATTTTGTAATACTAAAATACTTGAGCTGTAAAATCTACTTTTCTACTAATAATAATATATTTGAAATTTGTTTTTATTTTTGAAAACCCGACGTTTCGAACACTTTGCAGTGGTGCGTGGTCACGGGTAGACTGAGGTGGTATTCCACTGACAGTTGACCAACAATATCTTAATTGCCTCGCGTACTGCCCTGGATTCCTGCAGAATGAGCTGACTGTATCTTGCCTTCTGGTATGGTGGGTTTAAGACTTCAAAGATTTTATGAGTGGGTCCCAGGTGGTAGAAAGCTTCCAGCCGTCCTCTCTATTAAAATTTGTATGTTTTTATATTTCAATACCCTCGTGAATCATTCTAGGAATTTATCTGCTTACCTTAGCGTGGATTTGGGGTTTATCAAACCTTATATAATAGCTGGGTTTATCTACACACAGTTTATAAAATTGTTAGAAAGAAAGTATACATGGAGTGTCTTAACACTAAGCTCACTCAGAGTAAATGCCAAATATGCATATAGATAATTATAAAAAGAAAAATTATTCTACATTCTTATCAACAGTATGTAAGGTCACAAGCAAAGCTCCCACCCGTAGTGCCATTAAAACACGCGGGATCAGGGAAATCTCGTCCGGGATTTTATAACTTGAATACATAATTTACGACCCGACTTCACTCGTGAAGTAGTTGCCGTATATCCGCACTGTGGAAACTGAGGATCTAGAGATAATTACTTTGGACTTATGATTCAGATTTAACATACATACTCGTATGTTTATTTATACTGATGTATAATTTGACTGTATGAAAATTTTTAGTTTTTTAATAAATTTAATTTTATTAAAATATAAATTCAATGAAAATAACAAAAAGTGAACCAAACGATTTTGATATTCTATTTATATCTATATATAGAAAACTTAGCGTCACTCCATTCTCCGTTTCCCTCTGCTTAATGTTATTTCGTGAGTAATAATGATGAATACGTACAATGTATGTACAATGACTATACGATAAGAGATAATTGTCAATTCCAACTTGGGAAAATTAATAATTATAATTTTCCCGCTCAGACAGGGCAGGGAGTAGCGGTGAGCTTCGTCACTCACATTCTCTACTCTACCTTAATTTAATGAAATGTTCAAAGTACTAATAATTTAAATACAGACCTTATACATTATCCAGAACAGAATCTTACTAATTATAACTACATTATAAGAAAACGTCACTCAATCACCTTGTAATTATAATTTTTTTTCATACAAAAATCACATTTCGTATCCCAAATCCCAGTAGCGATTTAAAAACTGTCAACTTGTAATCTCAATAAGATTGATGGTTTCAGTATTGTATGGCAAATGAGAACCGTGGCCAGTTTATATAGACCTCTCGTATAATACTATTTCGTACAAAATATAGGCTATGTTGTGTTTGTTTGTTGAAATTATATCACCAGTGCACTTTGAGATGTGATATGGGAGCTTTACGTTATTGTACATAGTAGACTTACTATTAAATATTGTAAAGAAAAATAGTCTCGCGCTATATCCTGTACACATCAGGATAAGCAGAGGGAACCTAGTGTTAAAACACTCTGATCCCCATTTTCCGCAGAATTCTGGAGGCATTGTGTGCTGAGTGGCGGAAGTCAACGCGCGTTTTGCTTTCCCATCAGAACGAAGAAGTAAAAACATAAATTTAAATGAATATTTAATTTCCTCGAGTGGGAATCGAACCCATAACCAATTGCGTTTAGAGTTACACACTTGTGCCCCCGAAATTTGAAGCCAGTAGCGGCGCAGGGGTCGTGACTGTAAACGCGGCAGGTTGTGGGTTTGATCCCTTTTCGAGGAAAGAAAATATTTAATACTTTCATTTACTTGGCTGAAACCTCCAGGACTCGACGGAAAGTGGGGAACGCTTCTGCTTACCATGCTACATGCAGGATAAGTGATGCTGCAAAAAAAATAAAAAAAAAGCAATCTATGCTGAATTTATATGTAAGTTACTCAAAAGCGAGGTTTTTATCCATTTAGATACTTTTATATCTAGAAACTTTGGACGATATCCAAAAGACACAAGTTGTTTGCTCTGATTTTTTATAGCGAATATCTCTATATTCTTACCCCATTAAATAAGCATTACCCTGTACATTCATCTCGACGGGCTTCCCAACGCTGGTTATTCGGTATCCGTTGAATTATTCATATAATTTCATTCAGACGTCGTTCGACTTTATGTCACATTATTCACAATTTGCGCGAAATACCTTAATTCGTGTGAAATGTAATAACATACATATTTATCAAATTTATTCCATATAAATCAGCTTTTTTTATATAAATATTATGATGGCGATATAGAGATTGGAGAGTAAAATCGTTTGTCGAATAATTTGTAATAATATCCAAACAAGGAAGTAATTACCTCGGTTTGTTATCCAAGAAAACACAGCGTTCAATTCCATTATTCAGTACACAATGTCTCAATAAATAGGGAAGACACTGAAGAATAAAATGTCTTAACATTAGTTTACCTCTGCCTACCCTATTATATAAGGGATACAGCGTGATGCTAACAAATCCATTTTAAGAAATACTTAAAAAAAAGATTCCAAAGAATTGAGAACCTCCTTTTTTGGAAATCGGCTTAAATAGTAGTGCTTGCAATATTTAACTGATAAATTAGTGGAATTGGGTAGTGATGACGCATGTAACTACATCCTAATGATAGTGTCCTTTATAGACTAATGCAATCTTCTTTTTGTACTCGTATTTTTATAATGAATAAGATTATTTTCAAAAATAAATTTATTTTACTTTAGTTAATGTTTTTTCCACAATAATGTTCTAGATGGCAAAAAGAAACATCGCGCTTTGCCTTTTTAACGGATAAGAAGACAATAAAATTAGATTTTTACCATGACTAGTTTTTCTTTCGATCATGAGGTCAATGATGTTGCCTGATTGGATTTTCCAGCGACACCGGGGAGGAGGGGGGTTTGCCCCTGCGGGACTCGAACTTCGGCATGCGGCCGTTGAGCAAATGGGGGAAATATACTAGTAAGTAAGTAAGGGGGAAATATAGTAGTAATAAGTATTGCACAGAACAATTGGAATGTTATAAACACTTACTTCATTTCTATAGTCAGTATACGTAACACTAAGATGATTGTAATTCTTATAACATGTATATTATTTTAAAACATTATAAATAATTTTAGAAACTAACTTAAAAATTTAATACAAAAGATCAAATACAGGAAGTTAACAATTATAAAGTTATGTATCAAAGTTGGTGCCCCTCGGCGACAAGCAGATGAATTTTCTGCCATCCATCATCCCCCGTCCCTCGAGTCCGGTAGTTCAAAAGTTAAATTGACTCTTTTCATTAGCTACATGCAAAAAGATTTAATTTATTATATGAAAATGAAACAAAAAAGAAAAAAATGTTAATATTATTTTCTGCTGTTTAAAAAGCCACTGATCACTCTTTCCCATAGTTGAGAATGGAGAAAGGGGTACCAGTATTAAGATATTCTCACTTTTTGTCAAATTTACGGAACTGCGTCTTTAGTGGCAGAACTTAACGCCGCATATCTGTAGATATGATATTTTTTTAATTTTATTTTTTTAAAGGAATCCCAAAAACTCTCCTTTTCCATATACAAATACTTCCTAGTGTTAGTGTTTTACATTTAAAATTATTTGCTGACTTCAATTAAGCTTATTTGGTGAACGACGCGTCGCGACAAATATTCATTATTATGAAATTAGTCAACATTAAATCTACGTACGGCAATAAATTTATATCGAGATTTCCAATAATGCCTTTAGACAAGAGCGCCCGACACATTGCGCTACGAAAGTGTATTGAACTAATTTAATTTTGTTTGAGGATTGTTATAAATTATCTGTCTTTATGAAAGTAAGGAAAAATTAAAGTAAGGCGGTTTTGGGTTCGATCCCCATTCGGGTAAAAGAACAATATACCATATACTTTTAAGAAAACCAGCAGGAAATTTAATGTACTGAGATTTGAACCTTTGTCTCCAGAAATCGTTCAATACAAACAGACGGACGGTTCCAAGAGACGAGAGTTCCAATTACTACGATTCCTACGGTTTCCGAACAAAGTGTTTATCTTTTCTGCCGGTCAGGTGCGAGTAAAAATCGCACACCGAGACATGCGTACCAATTTCAAGATTACAGATTAACGGAAAGTTGACAAATCTGAGTTTGTCATATTTTGCATATTTTTTTTTCGATGAAATACAAAAGAACTTTAAGCTACCTTTCGGATGTTTTCCTTTATTTGTATTGTAAGATCTCACTTTGTGCCAAATTTCATAATTGTACGGGAAGTATCTTATAGGTGTTGATTACACGACGAATTTCAAGTAAATTGCAGTAAAATCGATACAACGCTCGTATCTTCTGAGAAGTTAGATTTTTTCGCAATCTCAAGATGGTAGTCGATCTCAAGAATCGTTTTGACTGACAGACAGACGGACACCACAGGGATCCTATAGAGTATCTATTTTTACCTTTTGATGCATGGAACTCTAAAAATGTAAAAAATTATTTCTAACAAATCTTAATAATTATTAAAACAAAATTCTACCAATCAATTAAAGACATTTCTAAGCTCAGGTCCTCCATTATTTAAAAGCTCCGAGTAACATTAATAAAGAGCTTAAAATCGACACTGATATATCGACAAACGATTCGTACAAATGTCTGGGCGGCTTGTACTGGTTTTGGCAGTTGCATACAACACGATTAATGAAACGTTTTGCCTTTATTGTTCCACTGTACATTTTTTTGTGTATATGTACTTCTATCTGTCCGTCTGTCTTTAATATAATCAAATCAATTATTTAAATATTACGCCGTGGCGCAGTGGCACAAAGGTGTGACTATAACGCAGCGGTTGTGGGTTCGATACCCACTCGAGGAAGTGAAATATTTATTTACGTTTACATTTCCTTTTCTTCGCTCCGGCGTTCAGGCAAAGCGCGGCGTTGAGTTCTGCCACTCAACACGCAATGCCTTCAGAATTCGGCAGAAAGTGGGGAATAGAGTATCTTAGCACTGAGATCCCTCTGTCTACCCTGCTGTGTACGAGATACAGCGTGAAGATAAAAATATATATAAGCATTAAGACACTCCGTTTCCCACTTTCCGCCGAGTTCTGGAGACATTGCGTGTTGAGTGGCAGGCCATGCTTTGCCTCAACACAAGAGTGAAGAATTGGAAATATAAACGTAAATAAATGTTTCAATCCCTGGAGTGGGGATCGAACCCACAACCAGTCGATTTTGCAGCGCACGAAGTCATACCCTTGTACCGCTTCAAACATTTACCGATCGATAAATGTATATAGAGTGTCCGCTGTCAGTACAGTGCTACTTTGATATACGGCCACTTTGATTTACGACTTCACTTCATTAGTTATCAATTAACTATGTGTAAGCCAATATTAGATAATACTGTCCTTAGACATTACATTTTCGCGCATATAGCAGTGTAAAAAAGGAACCTAAAAACCTGGGAACCTTATGTTAAAACACTCCGTTCCCATTGAGAAACACTGTTCCTCGCTCTATTACATGTTGGACTGCAGAACTCAAGGCCGTGCTTTGTCTCGATACCAGAGCGAAAAAATGGTGATATAAATTTAAATAGATATTTAATTTCCTCGCATGGGCATTGAATCCTCAACCAGTCGCGTTTACAATCACTTGTACCCCTGCGCCATGACTGGCATCTATAATAATATATAGAGTTCTATAATAATATATTAATATCATAATGTATTCTTATAATAAATTGTAATAATGTCGAAAGATATTTAAAAAAAATGTTATTTTGAACCTTTAATAACGTAATAGAACCCAAAGCAATGATTTTTAAATTTTTCATTTGTTTGTCTGTGCGTTTGTTTTCGCTAATCTTAAAATTGGTTAAGCGATTTAGTTTCGATTTTCACTATTTTATTCTGGCAAGCTTTTAAAAACATCTTGGGCTTATTTTATTACAATCGGTTGATAAATAAAAAAGTTATATCAATTTAAAGTATGTTGTTCGACAAAATTGCTACAGTCTAAAAAAGTTATTTTATACAAATCATTTATAGGTATATTTTAAGCGGGCGTAGCCGCACGGGCCCTCTAGTATAGAATATGAGTATACACAAAACATCCAATTTGTGAGAGTATCGCTTACAATTGCATCGTATTCAAACGTCGCCATATTTACGTACCCTATTTGCTTCTACTTAGAGAAGTAATATTTTTCTATACAATGAAAATGTATTGACAAGTATAGAATAAGTATGAAGATTCCAGTATATTTTAGAGTACTTTTATATGATAACCTAAATATTGTACTTTGACTATATTGGATACTTTCGTAGATCAATATTTATATCCTTGCTAACTTTGTATGTCGTTTTGTTATTAGGAATTATATGGTAAAATCTCACAGTTTTTGATCCTAGTGGTGCAGTGGCCCAAAGTGTAACTGTGAACGCGACACGTGGATTCTATTCCCAGTGGAGAAAATGAATTATTTAATTTTTTTTCTTCGCTCTGGTGTCGATGCAAAATTTTCATTCTCAATTTTCCAGAATTCGGCGGAAAGTGGGGATCGGAGAGTCGTTTAGTGATGTAATTAAATTGAATTTCTCATTGCTTTTTCAGCTGCAAATGACCATTATCTAAATTTTATATACATATAAATATTCTCCCCACCACATGATTTTATCGTACTGCGGATTTTAGTTTAAAAAGTCGAAAAAATGGATTTTCTAAACGGATTCAGTTTCATTCGGGGAACCTCCATAAATCCTAAACAATTAGTCCACCTATATATTGTTTGGGAAAACTGGGGAGAATTTTAAAAAATTGGACTCCCTGCTCACGTGCAATAACCTCTCGCTGTCGCGGTACAATGGACCATTGGGCGCGAGCTCTTTATTGTTGCTGTGGTACAATTATAAGTCTACAAGCGATTATTAACACGTAATGTCTTGAAAAATTGAGCGGAGAATGGGGGCGAAATATCTTAAGATTAGGTTCTTTACTTAGCTTGCGGGATTCGCGGGAACGTAGGTGAAGCTAACGAATGTGACTCTTAAAGCGGTTTTTTTTTATTTTCTTAGTAGCATCATTTACTAAGAAATTAAATATTGTTACCGTTGAAAAACGAGGTACAATTAAGGGGATTTAAGCAGTGCAAATGTTTTGGCCAATATACTCATACATATATGTACGTTGTAATCAAACTACGTCGAACTTATATGTTTTGTAAGAAACATAAAAATTCATTAATGTTGTTATAAAGAGAGATTGTTTAGAATCATTATCGCTCAGCTCGGCTCAAGAGCCTCCATGTTAAAATTGTAATCATTTTCCTTCCCAATTCTGACATTTTAAAAAGTTATATTAAATTATTAAAAGCTTTGAAAACACTTATAACTTGCACCACACATCTCGATATCACCGGTACACACTAACTATACATCAGAAGGACATCCGAGCGGACTGTACGCATACTAGTTGTTAATTTTGCACGAAACGGCCACACTCTACTGGTTTATTCCTACGGCTGTAGCCTCGCAGGGGTGATTTAGATTTTGGACTTGGACAATGGAAGACTCTTCCCCATAAAACGTATTTCAACCTACATTATTGTTTTGATGATGAAATAACTGGTGTGAAGTTGGTATGGGGCTGGCTGGCTTGTTTATTTGTGTTCTGGTCTGTATGGTTGAGTGGAAGCTAAAATATTTTAAAATGCTTGTGTACTGTTGGAGGTTGTAGTGACGCGACTGATTGTGGGTTCGATTTGCAACCGAAGAAATTATATTTATTTATATTTTCAATTCTCCACTCGAAGTAAATCGCGGCGTTTACTTTAGACATTCAACACGTAAGACCTCCGGAGTTTGGTGGAAAAAGAAGAACAGAGTGTTTTAAAACTAGGTTCCCTCTGCCTATCCTGCTGTGTACAGGATACATCGTGAAGCTGATTTATTTATTTGTATTCTATCAATAATAACCTTAAAGACCTTTGTGAGTAACAGTAGAAGTTAAGTTTGATGACTCAACGCCACGCTTTGCCCCGTCACTAGACGAGCGAACAAATGAAAACGAAATATTTTATTTCTTTGAGTAGGGATCGAACCCAGAACCTGTCCCGTTTACAGTCACACGCATTTACAATAGCACGACTGGTCTCAATTTGAAAATGCTTGCACAAGTCTATGTACATATATCGATAGTCTAGACTATTTTGAATTACATTTTTTAGGTACATGCAAACAAATTAATACATTATGAGGTAAATTATATTTATATAGGTTTTTTCAATCCGGCGCAGTAGGTCAGCATCTCACTTTAAAAGAGACATTTGTGATATTTTTAACAAATTTAAACTGTTATTCCACACTTAGGAAAGACTATCTTGCCAGACGATAGTTCTTAGCAATTAATTATCTTTGAGTAGTGGAAATTTGTGAAAATCTCCCTACAGAGATGCTAATAACATAAATAAATTGTAACAAGCGTATAAAAATTTCGATGTAGCTTGATGAGAACATATGGCTCAGTGGTCAGAGCGCCTTTCCAGGAGGCGCGTGTTTAAGTCCCGCTACGTTAAAATTTTTAAACGTTTTCTAAATAAGTTTTTTTCTAAATAAGTATTAAACGTCTGTGAATTCGATTCGCAATGTTGGAAATAGTAAAATTTTAGTTTATTTTCATTTCCTTGTCCAGACCGAAGCGCGGCGTTCAGTTCCGCGACATTTCGAAGATATGTATAAAAAAATAATTTCTCAACAGAATGTTCAATTCAAATAATACAAACAAATTATGATATGTACATGCAATTGCAATCAGGCGAGTGGTCATCCGGCGCCAGCTGCGGCCGTGACGAGTTAATTTCATATGCTAATATGCAACCTGCGCTAGTATTAAAATATGAGACGATACTATGATAAGTCACTAAGATCTCGAATTAAATATTATTTGCATGAGGTTGTGGGTTCGATTCCCATTTAAGGTAATGAAATAATTAATATTATTATTTCTTCGCTCTGGTGTTAAGACAAAGTATGGCGTTGAGCTCTTCTCTTCTCGACATGCAATGATAAAAACTAAAAATAAGCAATTAAATTTAAGTTGTATGGTATGATTTTTTTATTAAGTTTTTAGCTACTACCCCCCACTTTATTTATACAAATAAATACATACACCAAAAATAAGTAGTACCGTCCGTATATTTATTAATGGACAGAAATGGACAAAAGTTTACATTTGCTGTGGAGCTCTTTTATTTTGCCGATTTTATATGGTAATGCGATGCTGAATAAAAATATTTACATGAAAATTTTAATACTTTCCCGCTATGTTGATTTAAAAATATTTTTTATTAAAAAAATAAATTTCTGAAGTCAGTACAATTTCCTTGTCAAAATATAAGTACGGCTTATGTTTAAAATACAGATGTATCCATACATGAATATAATAAGTTCTTTAATCTAGTCAGTGGAAAATTAAAACATTCTGTTTTTAATTTTCCAATGCTGAACTCCTCTTCTCTAATTAAGATCTGTCTCTTTCTCTCTCTTACTCTTACTCTCTCTCTCTCTCTCTCTCTCTCTCTCTCTCTCACTCTCTGCCTCTCTCATAGATAACCATACAAAATATGTGAGGCTAAAATATTGCCTAACGACGAATTACAGAAGAAATATTAATAATATAGAGGCTATTAAAACAAAGCGCAGTTGACGTCCGCTATTCAACGCGCAATGCCTCCGAAAATCAGCTAAAAGAGAGAAAAGAAAGTGTCTTAATGGGAACGAAGTCTACTTATCCGTATTCTGTGTATGGGACACTAAAAAAGCATGTGTATTAGCACATGTGTGATGACAAAAATGTGTGATGATCCTAACATTGTATCCCAGTGATTAAGGAGGTAACCTTCTCTATTCGCCCAAATTTCCACAATGGGTAAATAACAATTAATTAATAGCCTCAAATAGGAATCGAACCTACAACATTCGCAATCTGATACATAGTAACTGTCCTAAAAAATATTTCATTTAAAACTTATATAGATACCTGCAAAATATATAAATTTCAAATTATATTAAAATCTTACCAAACAAAGGATCTCCGCTAAGCACATTTTGGAAGCTATCCTAATGCAACATCGCGATCTGCAGCTACGGTTTATTTTATCTAAACAATGATTAATGGCACCCAGAAACGAGTTAACGTTGTATTGTTGAGATTCTTAATTAATGAACTGGCAACAATCACTGATTAATTATATTTGTAGCTTAGTGTTTTCTTACGTTTTCTATAGTATTTTTGGTAAATAAGAGTTAAGAAGGCGCCATCCTGACGTTGTTTGAATAACTAAGGTTTATTTAATCTGTTAAATATACTTTACTTGTACTATAATGATATAGTTACAACATATTAAAATTAAATCTCTGGATTTAAATTTAATATACATCTTTGTTTTTATTCTGACGTTGTTCTGATAATTAAGGTTGATTTAATAAAGATTTAGACTTACAACATTGTTTTTTTTTTATATCGAGATGAACTGTATCCCGTACATAGCAGGGTAGATAGAAGAAATCTGGGAATCAAACCTAACTCTTGAAGCATTGCATGTTGAGTACCAGCACTCAACGCCGAATTTCCCTGGACACCAGATCGAAGAAAAAACACATTAAATATTTACAACCAACGCGCCACAACGGCCTCAAAATTATAATTAACTAGCGGCCTGCCAGCGGCTTCGCCCGCTTGAACTACATGATTGTTCTTTATTTATGGCGTTCCGAGCATGCCAGTCCAGCACTATTCACCTCGCCAATGTCATGTTGAATGGAAAACATACGAAGGAGAATGTACGGTAAAAAAGTGACAATATTACACAAAAGGAGAAAACTAAAAAATCATATAAATTAAATCAGCTTTATTAGCTGTATCCCGCACACAGAAGGGTAGGCAGAGTGAACCTAGTGTTAGGACACTCCGTTCCCCACTTTCTGCCGAATTCTGGAGGCCTTGAATGTTAAGTGGCAGATCTCAACGCCGCGCTTTGCCTCGACACCAGAGCGAAGAAATGGAAATATAAACATAAAAAATATTTCCTCAAATGGGTATCGAACCCACAACCGTCGCGTCACAGTCATATGCCGCTGCGCCACGACAGCCTCAAGGGGAAAACTACATGCTTATAAACGTACAATTCTTTATATAGAAAAAAATGCTATAAAATTATCGCAGGCAAACTAATGCCTTGAGTTCATTCAAACGACGATAACTTTTTTTAATGAACCGATTTTGATGAAACAAACTTAAGAGTTGAGTTAAAACAATGCAATTGGTGAAAGTTTTAAGTTAATCGGTTCAGTATTTTCAGAGATGTGCGTGACCATACATACAGACAGACAGACAAGAAGTTACACAAATATATTTTTGCTTTCTATTATTCTTTTTAAGTGTCCCTCTATCCATTTCAGTCAAAAATATTAAATGTACAGACAAAATATTTTTACTGTTTTATTATATATAGAGATAGAGATAACAAACGATACTATTAATAAAGATTACACTTCTATTAACTACACTTATCCCCTATAGTGCTGAAAGCATTGACAAATCCATACCAATATATCAGGGTTGGAATAGGCAGGAACACAGCAATTACGCGTCAAACAAAGCAGCGTATGTAAATATAGTGTATATTACTTGTATCTATCTATATAGATACTTACCGACGCCCACGACAGACGGACGGATGTGAAAATTATACGGAACTACGGAAAGCTTTTTGTTATGATATTTGTATTTGATATTATAATAAAACAATTAAATAGCTGAAACATATTTTTATTCTCATTTTTAGTTTTCTTTGGATACTTTTAATTCTCTTTATTATACAGATTTTCCTTTTGTTTTGAATTCCCAATTTTGTGAATAAGGAAAAGGGTAACTGACTGTACACACGACGGCTGTGAGCTCTATTCCTTCTTGAAGACATAAGTTATTTTCACTCTCCTCGCTCTGGGAATAAGACACACCGCGACATTTAGTTCTACCTAAATACGTGATGTCTCGAAAATTGAGATATAGGGAACGGGGTGACTTAACATTAGCGTTAGGATCTCTTTACCTAACCTGCTGTATGCGGGAAACAGAATGGAGCTATAAAAATGTATTATGATTAATTAAGACGTGAGACGTATTTAATAACATTATTTCTATATACCCAACTAAGCATTAAAAAATTAAGGAAATTAAATTTATATATACCCAACTGAACTGATATATTATAACTGATTAATTAAAATAAAATAGGAGAACATTTTATTACTATACTCGCTTATCATACTACTGTTAAATTTAAAAAATTAGCTTTACGCTATATCCCGCACACGAAAGGGTAGCGAGAGAAAACATTGTTAAGACACTTCGTTCCCCAGTTTCTGCCGATTTATTGGACATGTTGCGTGTTCAGTGGCGGAACTCAACACCGGGCTCCTTGCTTTGGTGCAAGACAACTATTTATTTACTATAAGCTTTCATAAATAAAATTTGACATATTGTTTTATTATAATAAAATTTTCTTTGAGTATCTATTTCAACAACACCAACGTAACTAACCTTAGCTCTGGTCATTAAACAGGGATTTGAAGGGTCGAATGTGCTCAAATAAAGTTAGTTTCAGCCTATGTTGAGGAACTGCCGTACACTTTACAGGTGATTAAGACAGTTTAGGGAGTATTTTGTACAGATTTGGCGTTAGATTAGTTTTCCTTATTGCTTCACCTTCATTATGGCTAGTTTTTCATCATTTTCATTAGCTTAAGCCTCTAAATGTGCGACTGGTGTGTTTATTTTGATGTTTAAAAAGAAAACAAAAAAATCAGATGCACTCTGTATCCCGCATACAATAGGTGAAGGGAACCTAGTTATAAGACATTCCATTCCCCACTTTCTGCCGAATTCTGGAGGCATTGCGTGTTGAGTGGCAACACCGCACATTACCAAAGCGAAGAAATGGAAATATAAACGTTAGTAAATATTTCACTTCCTCGAGTGGGAATCGAACCCACAACCGACGCATTACACCCTAGTGCCACTGCGCCACGACTCTTGATTTTGATGTTTGATTTTTAATATTACACTAGAGAAAAAAAAACAAAAAAGTTTTTTCACGCTGTATCCCGTATGTAGCTGGGTAATGAGAGGGGAAAAAGGTAAAAAGAAAAGAATAAGAGTCGATGCAGAGGGGATAGTTATTTATTTGAATATCATCTTTTTTAAGCTTTGTAATCGCGGCATCGAGTACGACACTCAACAGGCAACGTTGAATCCCAATGCAAAACGAAGAGCGGAGAATCTTGTCACTACATCTCTGTTTACATTGCTATTCAATAAAAGGTACGAAGCTGTTTCTAATTAAAACAGATTCATAATTATACAGGGTGTAACACCCAAAGTTCTCAACAGAGGCTATGGGATATATCACTCAACTACCTATATTGTAGGCTCTCCGGCTATCTCGTCTAAACACGCAGCAAGCCATAAATCATAGTTCAAGCTTGGATGACTATATCGTTTAGAAATTTAGCCGTGACATCATCTTGATGCAGTGTTCACATAAATTCAAATTATTCTACAGTTTGTAGTG
>DWGR01001395.1:0-16317 GCA_018247715.1 Heliconius burneyi | reverse complement strand
TCCAAATTAATGTGTAATTGTGATAATCTTTGTTCCAACTATCAATTCCAAGTTTTTCCTTTAATAAGAACGATCTGTACGGCTCCGAATCTGATAGAACTGGTCCTGCGTATAATTTCTTCGCAAATGCCGGGTTACCTTTTGCATAGGCAATTCTTATGAGACCTGATTCGTATCGCTGGTTGCCATAAGCGTTGTCGCGAGGTTCTAAGTTGATTTCTAAAATAAAAAAATGTGTTAAATTATGAATTATTGTGTTTCTAAATCATTTAATGAAGCGTTTTCGTAAAATTTCTACGGTAAAGAAAATATACGTCGATTTTCCACTTCAAAGTCAGGAGCGACAACAATGACAAGAGAAACAATTTTATTTGAATTTTATTCATATTTATTTTAATCATACATAACTAATAAGACAATTTAAGACAATAACAAAATTTACTTAAATAATTTTATACTTATTAGAAACTGTTTGAAGATAAAAATCTATTGTAAACAAAAATGTTGTAGTAAAAATATTAAAATTTATCAAAATGCTAAATTATACGTTCAAATATACTTATGACTTAAAATCTATGAATCAATATTGTTGTTGTCTTAAATTTCTGTAAACAACTTACCTGGAATCAACCAGCTACCACCAGGTAGCTTGGCTCTCACTTCTATTTTTCCAAATTTAAAGTTGAAATGATTACGTGTTGAGATTTTTCCACTTATAATAGGTGGCAGAATTTGTGCTCCTGACGCCGATTGCAAGCATTCCTTAGTACCCAATTGTCCTGTACATCTGTAATATATGGACAAAACATGATATATTTGTTAAAAGAGTTACTTTTTTAGGCATATCTTGCAGGGTAGACTGGGTAGACTTTTTTTATAAATATATAGATATAATATTCCAATTTCTGCCTGAAAAATGTCATATATGCATGTTTTTAACTTTACGATTGCCGCCCAATTTTCGAGGCATTGCGTGTCGATTAGCAGAACTCAAGACTGCTCTTAATCTCGAGTGATATAATCAACGTCACGTTATGACATAACGACACAAATTTAGATTGTGTAAACGAACCACTTGGGGCAATGAATCATTTTCATTCTCCCCTTCTGGAAGCACGTCATTGCGTTTCGCTACTCGATACCACATGTCTCGAAAATTGGGTTGTGTGTAAGGAGTACATAGGTTGAAATCCTGCTACGCTTAATTTTTATACGTTTTCTAAAAAAAATAGTTAGGTATTAACATTCATACGTATTTGTCAGATCCCACGTGCCAGCATAAAGGAATCCATCTTGGGAACGGGATTCAGTGAGGGTAGGTGAAATTTTTAATCCTCCATTATCTATGTTGACGATTCCTTCTGACAAGTATGCGTTGAATGGATAATCCTGAAATTGATAATTATATATATATATATTACATTCGTAAAAGAAAACAGTAATAAGGGACAAAATTATAAACATATATCGTTTATTTATTTATATGAGGCCATTGCGGGGTTACGGCATACGCACAAGAGCGTAGGACTGTAAACGCAATTCCGCTTAAGGGAAAAATTAAAATAAATTAAATTAAATCGCTCGTAAGTCGGACAGTGAATTGACATTAGATGAGCTTAATACTAGGTTCCCTCTGCCCACCCTGCCGTCAGAGAAAAAAGTGAAGCTGTAAGAAAACAACAAAAGATTCATCGAAAAGTAAACATACCTATAGTCCTCCAAGATGTATTATTATTTTATTATTAGCCTTATATTATTTATATGTACATATAAATATTTATAGCTTATTGTTGTTGATTTATATTCTTATAATAATAATATTTACTTTTTCTTTTATCTTAACGCAATGGGCATTGACAAAGATAACCTATAAACCTTCACTATATTACTACTAAACGAGTAATATTCTCATAGGACGCCCTTTTATTCTGTACTTTGATTTTTTTTCTAATTTACCTGGGAGTCTAGATTCCCCCACTAGGGGGAATTAATTATTTTGACTTCCTCGCTCTGGTAACAAGATAAAGCAATATCTCGAAAACTTGGCAGATAGTAAGGAATTAGATGAATGATTTATACTATATATATATATATATATATATATATATATATATATATATATATATATATATATATATATATATATATATATATACTATTAGTATAGAATTAAGAATATTGGGTGTGACAAAGCACACTAAAAAACTCCCTTTAATTCGAAAAAACAGTTTTGCATATAACTATATTATTGAATTCGTTTGACAGCAATTACAGTTAAACAGATTAAAAAGTATGCCACTTAGACATTAAATAACATTTATAATTATAACGACAAACTGATTGACTGCATTTATGTGTATAATATTCTTAAGTCATTATCTAAAGACGATAACAAGTGACAAGTAACTATTAGGAATTATCATAAAGATAATATCTATGAATGTGATGAAGCACTCTTGTCGAAGTGTCCATATAGCCGACTTACCCCTATAAAGATTTCGCCCTCCGCCATAGAAGCCCAGAAAATTTTATATGAAGGGTGTTAGTTCAAATTGTATTAATCTTTACTTCATAACTAAAGTTACAAATTTTTGTTCCGACTTATTATGAAGCAATATTATGTTTAATTGTAAATATTTTTAATAAGGCGCCAGGTAGAAATGCGATAATTGGTTAAAATAAAAAACTTCTGAACAGTTGTCTCCAAAAATCTAAAAACTCAAATAACTTACTGGTTCTTGAGGGAACATATTCTCTGGCTCCCAATTGGATAGACTTTTTATGTCGGGCTTGTTGAAGTCCTCGCTGAAAATAAGGGTGCCTTGACAGACAGCTTTGATACCCTGGACAACGGTCTGAGAATTTATACACACAGGTCGGTTAGGCGGAGTCACAGGGCTAGGGCCAGGTCCTGAGTCTGGTTTAGGTGTAACAATTGGTAAGTCATCAACATTCACTGGTTTTCCCTCTTCGTCCACGAACTCTGAAATTTTTATATATTATTTATATTCAATATGTTTTGAGCTATTGGCATAATTGAAAGTTATATTGATTAAAAATATACATCAAAAATAATACATCTTGTAAAAATGAAGTACATTAAAGAATGTACTCCATATTTTTTACATGCAAGCTCAATTATCCTACCTGTGACAGTCCATTCACCGTTATCTTGCCGATACCCTAAGCCATTCTTTATAACGTACGTCCAGAAGTATATTTTGTCACCCAATTTCAGTTCAGCGTTTCTATCCCTAAAGATCCAGTTTCCATTTTTGGGTTTCGTAATGTCTCTTGCCCATTGACCAGCTTCTAGACCTTCCATCTCCTGGTTCAGGTTTCCGTGGAAAGCAAATAAAGAGAAACCATCATCTGTAAAATACGATCTTTTTTAGTTATTGTTAATACAGATAATTGTAGTGAACAACTGAAAGATTTTCTTTGCTATCGTGATAGAGGTGAGTCGAAATATAACAATAATAATACCAATTTTTGGGCCTATGTAACATAACTATGCGTACACGTATGGAAACGTATTTTCTTATGGGATAACTTTATAATGTTTTTTTCACATTCAACTTTCTCCCCTTCTAAACAGTAGGGGAGAATATTAAAGCTGTTGCGGAATTAATTATTTTTATTTGTTTGCTTCGGCCACAAGTCAAAGTGCGGCGTTTAGTTTCGCGACCCAACACGCAATGTTCCGTACTATATTATCTTCACGTTGTATCCCGCACACAAGAGGGAACCTAGTGTTAAGACACTCCGTTCTCCACATTCCGCCAACTTTTTAAAGCTTTGAGTAGTTGTACATCGACACTGGAAGAAATGGAATAATAAATTTTAAATAAATATTTCATTTCCTCGAGTCGGGATCGAACCCACAATCGTGTCGTCGTGTTACAATCACACCCTTGTGCCTGCCCACATTATAATATAATAGTTTTATTTTATTTTATAGTTTATATTAGGTAAATAGCAACAAACTTTAATAATTTGCTGTATAACATATTCATGAGGCAAAGTCCAGTTTGGGGCAATGTTTTAAAGTCCAATACAAACATTTCAACACCCGCCTTAAAAAGGATTTATGTAAAATCTTAAAGTCTACTTTGGGACCACTTGACCTTTATGATATTATATTATTTTATATTTCAAATAAAATATACTGTGTTATGATAATTATAAAATTACACCATTGTTATACTTGTTTTTTTTTTCTCGATTAGTCTCAATAGCAATATAAGAGTTTTCCTAATAAATATATGTTACTACGGTTAAAGATATATTTATTTCCATCAAAGACATAGGCCTATTACATGGAAACATTGGTTAAACAAAATAAAAATAGTTCTCGATCGTACATCAGTTAATTACAGTAACAGTATTTTTTGCTTACTCATTTAATGCATTTGTTTTTTTTAGAGTGGGTATTTTTAAATTATATATTCGCATAGTTTTATTTTTTAACACTATAATGAACGAGTTTTAACACTAATATTGAAAAATTATTGCAAGCACACCGGCATATAGTTCAAGAAATATACAAGCTACACAATGAGGCCTTAGGGGCGCAGCATTTTATTATAAACGTGACGGTAGTGGGTTCAATTCTCACTGGAGGGAAAAAAATATTTTCATTCCCTCGCATTGGTAACAAGGCACTGTGCGTTGAGCTTCGCCAATTCACGCACTATATCGGAAAATGGGTGAAAAGTGGGGAACATAATGTCTTTACACTAGGTTCACTTTATTTACCCTGCTTTATGCAGTTAAAAAAATACAATACCATTTAGAAGTTGAGTCTTGATAATGATATGAGTACATGAATATCATCGATGCAAATACAATCTAATCCTGAATGCTAATTAGACACTCCCCAACGGAAAAGCTTTTGAACTTTTAATTTAACAAGTTTTTATATGAGAACCTGTTCCAGAGACGCAAAACTGTTTTAATATAGCGTTTTATTTGTAGTTCAATGTACGAGTACCTCATAATACTGTGGTACAAAAAGTGATGTGAACAACCTATGTTTATTGATCATTTTATTGGACGCCCTCAGCTTGGTTGAGATAAGTTTTGCTTAGTAACAATATATATTTTTTTCTTTTATCGTAGGCAGAGAGATCTAGGAGATAGTTTCACGACAATCCGATTTCTACTATGTTGAATTTGAGACGTGGTGGAACTCAACGCCGTGGTTTGTATAGCCTGAGCAGGGAGATGAGCAAAATCATTCCCCCGACTCGAAATCGAATCCATGTCACAATTTTAATTTTTGTAATGAAGTAAGTAAAAAAGGTCAAGTGCTAATTGAACCCCCCCCCCCTCCCCCCACAGAGGCTTCCGTAGCAATTTCAAAATTGTAGGTTAATTTGAGGTAATCTGTAGATCTTGATTTTGTGGGAAATTTCATATAAGCATCACAGACATTCATTGAACTTAGCACATTTTAACGCCTTTAAATTTAATTTTTATATAATACGGCATTATTAATAAATTGGTTCTGATTATAATATATTTAATAGCTATTATTATTTATTTCTCGTCTCGTCTTGTCTCGTCGTTTAAATTTAATATGCCTAATATGCATATGAGTGAGGCCAGACGTGGCGCAGGGGCACTAGCGTAACACTGCCAACGTTACAAGTCGTGGGTTCGAGTCCCACTCTAGAAAAGGAAATATTAAATATTTTCATTTTTTCGCACGGGTGTCCATGTATTCAGAATTCGGCAGAAAGTAATAGACACTCCGCTCCCTACTGCTACATGCGGGATACAGCGTGAAGCTGAGAAAAGTAAATCTTATCATACCTTTGAACCACTATCTATTAGTGAAAGCCACATTAAAATCTGTTGGATAGTTTAGGACTTAAGTACATCGCTGAACAGTGACTTACATATTATAATAGGTATACATATGTTGATATGAGTAAATATTTTTCTATATATGTGCATAGGCTACAATATTTCCCCATACGGAGTAAACAGATAACATTGTTTTACTTTCCGTTTTCCTATGCTTAAAACAATACAATACTGTAAATTCCCAGCTTCCTTTGTTTTACAAAAAAAGGCAATATTAATATTACTATTTAAAAACTAATTAATCATAAGTTCCGACCACAATGGGTGTTGCTGATAACAGATTAATCTAATAGTAAAAATATAAAAATCTTCTTGTTTATCCGTTTCCGAAGGAATTTCGAGTAATCCTCTCTTCCTACTTATTCCGTTAAGTTCCTAAGTCCAGTCATTTCGTCTGCGCGTTGTGGCCAGTTGCACAGTCAAAAAGTTATATTATATTCCATATAGATATAGATGCCATTCACATTAATTGAGATAGAAAGAAAGAGAGTTTTTTTAAGACATTTTTGGTTATCTGTCTTGGAAGGTTTCCACTAGAAGTAGGCTGAAGATTATCTTTAAGTAAAATTTTATACGTTTCCTAAAAAACGCATATAATCTATAAAATGTTGTTAGTATTCTAAAATATTATATTTAATTTCTCCTATTTCAAGTTTTTGTTCTAATGTTTTTCACAACATCGGAATCCTTTTAACAAATTCTTCTTCTTTGCATCTATATTATATTTATTCGGTTATGATTTGTAGTTATCTTGAGCCATATTGCATAAATAGTAAATACATTCAACAAATTAACCTCAAATTCACATTTTTCAACTGTTTTACATATATTAGTTATATAACAATATATAAAACTCTAGTGATTGATAGACAAATTGACAACGGAGACACGACGTAGAACACGGATGCTTGGCATGTAGCGTCCCTCTACACTTCCGTACAAAAGGAAGGATTCCCCAAAGCTTTTGCAAAGGCAAGGTCCAAGAAGTATAAACAATAGGGTGGGTCAAAAAATTTCTTCTAATAGCGAAAATTTGTTGAAGTTAGGTATCGTTATAAACCGTTTAAAAAAATATTGAAATATTTTAAGTGGAACAGCCCACGCAACAACGTTGAAGATTATATGAGGTAAGTACATTCGGAGAATTCATATATCAAAGTGGTTAGTTTCATGTGAAATTGTAAATTAAGTAATTTTTGTTTTAGAACCTGGAAGTTATTTTTTTTCATCATATCTAAAAATAAATAGTTATACAAGTGCGCTATATTTCGTGCTATAGAAGTTTTACAAGAAAATGTGTTGCCAACACATCAGGATGTCATGAAATATTACGAGTGGAATAGAGTACAGGTTAAAATTTATAATGGTAATAAAAAAGAGCCCATGTTCTCCGAAATTGCATAAATTGTAACCCAGGAAGTTGAAGGAGTATGGCAAAGGCATTAATTCTTGTAGTCTCGCATACAAGAATAAATCTGCTCCTGAAAGCTCATCAATTCTAATGTAAAAATATTATCAAATAATTGAAAAAGTTGTGAACTGAGAAATAGAAAAAAAAACTGGTAAGACTTCTAACCATCTACGTACAACAGTGCTATTGGTAAATTGCTAGATAATTAATAAATGCTAGTAATTACCAACGCCTAAACCAGATGACTTAAGCACAGACAAAAAAATATTTGTATGTAAGCACATTGGCTGTATATACTGGAAGTTGTTATGTTGATGTAGCAAATAAATCCTCTTGAAAACCTAAGGCAAATCTTGCAACTTTATATTTCTCCACAATTTACTCCAATACATCATTAACTCATTTAATTATTTTGGCTCAATATATTCTTATTTTGAATCCCCCGTGTGGTTCGAAGTAAAGACACTCATCTCAAAGTACCTTTGGAAATGGATTGAAAGTTATCAAGTTCATTAAAATCAATCATAGATCCTTTTATGCAACGAAACGCATATTTTGCTCATCCTGAAAATTTACTTTTAGCGATATTAACAGACGGAGAAAAGCGTATAGGAGCTTGTTTGCTAGAATAATTCTAAAAACGCGTAATTCACTTACAATGGCAAATCTTCCATGCACAAAAGAGTGACGAAAAGACATTGATTATTGTGCTGCCATACACCAGCAATTAAATGAAGTTTAAAGATAGTAACAGAGGCTGTAATATTAGCATGAGATAAAAAAAACAAAAGATGTTACGATTTAGGTAAAACTTGCTTCTAGGAAATTTATGTCGAAGCTCGATAAGAGAGGATGTATAAAAATAAATATTTTTTTAATAAATTTTAATGTCTATTTGCTAATGTTTTATGTTTCAAACGTTAATATATATCTTTCTCTAAATACTTGTTATGTTATAATAGTATTTCAAGGAATTTCTATTAAAGAACCATAACATTTCGTAATACGTGATTTATTTCAAAAACTTAAAATTTCATTGCGCATGCGCGGGCTGAATCCGTTACTAGTAGAATTCTATTCACAAACTTTTATTTTTTTCCATACTAAAGTGTACCCTAATAAGCAAGGTTGCGGGCAATCACTAGTTGAGTATAAAAAATCTCATCCTTAACGACTTTCATATTAAACCGAATTCTATAAATAAGGAAAATGTTTACAATAATAATAAAATAACCGGTTAATACATTTTTAATAAATACTTCTATAAATGTTACATTAATAATGACATATTAATGTGAGTTATTTATTATATGAACTTTAAAATTTCCAAAGGAGGAAAAATTAGACAAATATTTTTTTTAATTTGCTGTAAATATATATCGTGGATCCTAAAAACTATAACGTACATAAATATATTTAAAGATTTTTAAATAAAACTATAGAACTCGTTTCGTAGTATCAGCCGACCGTCGCGGCTTCGCCCGCTTGAACTATACGAATATTTATTAAATATGTTTATGAAATTATTTTCCGATTAAGTGATTTCATAAGCATATTTAGGGATGAATTCTAAAAAACCACGAAACACATGTTCAATGAAAGATATTTAAGAGTCTGATTTTAAATTCTTGTAAAAATCGATGGCGATTTAAAGATTTTTCCATGCAAACTTTCAACCCCTATTTCATGCTTTTAGGGTAGAAATATTTTAAAATTCCTTTTTATTGGGTGTCCACGTTATGAAAATAAATATTTGTCCAAATTTCACGTTTCTACCATCAACAGTTACGGATCTGCGTGTGCAGTGTGTGGTCTGAGCGTGCGTGCTACCTCAGTCAGTGGGAACATCTCCTTTTATATATTATACAGATTATATATTTTTGGAAATCCGCCGTTTTGCATTGGCACGAGAGTCTGAGAGGTGGCATTCGTCTGTCAGTTTACATAGTCATTATAACCACAATGATTTCTAAGTTGCTTTTTAAATATGTAATTAATTCAGCTAGAGGGTTTAATACATATATTAAATAAATATTTTTTAGCTTCATGCTGTATTATGAGTAACAAATAATGTATGTTTGATTTTTTTTAATTGTACATACATATTTATAAAGTAAACAGAGGCAACTAAGCGTCTAAACTTGAGAAGTTCCTTTATTTTACCCAAGCCAATAAGAACATGTAATTAATTCCCCCAAGTGGGGATTGGACCCCTTTTTAAGCTTTACGGTGTATTTCGAACACAGAGGGGTAGACTGGGGCAACCTAGGAACCTTATCATTTATTTAGACAATCCATTTTCAAAAAAAAAAATTAATTTTCCCATAATTTTAAATTTAATTGGTTCCCCATAATTTTGAATTGAAAAAACGCAATGATCACTTTTTATTATTTTTTTAAAGAGATACAACAAAAATATAATCTTTAATAAACTTAAATACAGAATAACAAAAAGATTAATATCTAAAGAGGCAATTGCAGAAAATAATGAACTGTTACGACCCTTTTCACAAGAAATACGAGATCGTACTAAACGTCAAAATGTCTAAAACAAACAAACTCAAGTAGCATTTACAAAGACATGAAAATATTCAGAAAAAAATATGTAATATATTTGGATGATAACACAATTCTTTTGGTCTTAAACTTGTTTCAAAGACTTTATAACATATTTAAATAAAAATATACTTTTTTATGATACTGGCATTTTAATTAAGATTTATTCAATTAGAGTTAGTAATGAGGCCGACGTGGCGCAGTGGCACAAGGTGTGACTGTAAATGGATGGTTTTGGGTTCGATCTCCTCTCGAGGAAGTGAAATATTTACGTTTATGTTTCCATTTCTTCACTCTAGTGTCGAGGCAAAGCACGATAATGAGTTCTGCCACTCAACTCACAACGCCTCCAGAATTTGGCAGAAAGTTTAATAAAATGATTTAAAAAAGCAACTCTTTTTTTTACATTCATATAACCTAATATAATAGAAAAAACACTTTAAAAATTATTTATTAAGCTACTCGTATAATAAATGTGTCTCCGTAATTGATATAGACTAAGGATGTAATTTCGACCACCTAACATTTATTTCCTCTAAGTATTCGGTCTTACAAAATACCACATGTTTTAGCGTTAAGACACTCCGTTCTCATTGTGATTCTTCCGTTCTCCACTTTCCGCTGAATTCTTGAGGTGTTGAGTGACGGAAGTCAACGTCGCGGTTTGCATTGTTACAAATAATAATTCGGACATGTATTATATTATTGTATATAGTTATATTTTTTTTTACCGGTCAATTTCCTTCGTGTGTTTTCCATACAACGTGACATTGGCGAAATGAATTGTGCTCAACTGGCACGCTCGAAACGCCATAAAGCAAGAAATCAATCAATCAATCAAATAATAATTAACTTCCGAGTTGGAATCGAACCATTGACCTATCGTGCTTACAGTCAAGCGCTTGTGCTCCTATGCCACGACTGGCAGTATATAATTTAACCATTTAAATAAGGCAGTGCAAACTTAATCTTGTTTGAATGAATATTTTTTTGTGCTTGAGAAGCAGACAGGTAAAAAAGATAATATATATTTGAAGTATTACAAATATAATAACAATAAAAAAATTGAAGGTCTTTAGGTTATTAAGTTTCAGTTTAATTTAATAATAAAATACATTTAAAGGTTTGTTGTATACGAAACATGTACTTTATGTAATCTTAGATATGCTTAGTTATCTAATATTTTTTTTTAATTTATGATACAATTATTTATTATATTCTGTTGTATTGTAATATTAAATAGTAATAATTTATAATTATTATATAAATTGCAGAGGCCGTCATGACGCGGGGGTGCAATGCGACGATTGTGGATTCGATTTCCATAAGGGGGATGAAAGTTGAGAATCGCCACACTTCACAAAATGCCTAAAAGGGGCAGGAACAAGAGTGTCTTAATGAGAATGAAGTGTTAACGCTAGATTCCTAGGTTCTCTCTGTCTAGTCAGCTGTGAATGGGATAAAGGCATGAAACATTTTTTAAGCTTCACGCTGTATAAGCAGAGCAGCAGAGTAAGCAGAGGAAGCCTAGTGTTAAAATACTTGGCTCCCCATTTTTCGCCGAATTTTGGAGGTATTGCATGTTGAGTGGTGGAATTCAGCGCCGCGCTTTGACTCGACACCAAAGTGAAGAAATAAAAATATTAAATATTTAATTTTGTCTAGTGGAGATCGAACCCGTAACATAACGCGCTTACGTACACTCGATCGGCCTCATTTACTTTATATTATTGTCACTTGTTAAAAATAATGCAGGTGACTTGAATCTCGAATTTCGACTTAAAATATCAAGGAAAATTAAATGACCTTCTATACAAATAAACTAAAGTGCAGAATGACTTAACACTACGTTCTTTTTGCAAAATACGATATCCATTAATTCACATCAGCTTTTCCATACCCACTTCCCCACGTACATTGGACAAATATATTAAATTACATGCTTATATACAATTGTATGTAGGTACTTTTAAAAAAATAACTTCCACATACAATATAAAAAAGAATATAAAAAAGATTTGTCAAATAAAATGTAACAAATGTCATCTTACCTTTAACAGTCACCCTTAAGCCCTTTGGATAAAGGGCTTCAAGCTTCGCTGGGGGTACGGTGTAAGTGCTGACATTTGCTAAGCATAATGCCGCGATTAATATACAAATACTAATTTTTGCCATCGCCACGTCCGACGTTTACCACTGTCCAAGACAGACTGACTTGACTTCAACTAAGGCTGCGCTTGCGCATCTAAAATATACAAAATAAATAGAATGGTCAGATTAATGTAAATATTTGTTACTAATTTTAGATTTTAAATTTAAACTTGTATAATTTTCGGCATAAAATTTATTTATAATATTTTGGTTATAGTAATTCTTAATTATAATTAACTTATTTATTTGTAGGTTTTATTTTAATCTAATCCCAATACTATTATATAAACAAAGAGAGTAAATCTTTTATTCTAGAGGCTTTATTAATCAGCTTGACTTTGTATAATAAGTGATGGTTAAAAAAGTATAAAGTATATATTACTTACATGTATATTATTATTTTACACAATATAAAAAACATTATTTATTCGTTATTATTTTCACAAAATGAAAAATATACAGTGAAAACATAATTTGAATTCCTTTCTAAATATTAATAGCTCTATGGCCACGAAGTGATGACCGCTGGTTTTTCCGGTTATCACTTAAGTCGTTATTAGCGTGTGCTCTAACACTGACATGTTATATATGACTTAGTTTTCCTCAAGAAGTTTGTGTTTATAAAATGTTGCGTATTTTAATTGCGTTATTTTTAATTATTAGTATATTCAGTATTTTCCTTATTTTTACGCATATCTAATTTTTTTTATTTTCATGATTTTTTTTAGTGTCGAGACATTACGTCTCCCTTATTTTCCCACTTTATATTGAATTTTAAGCATTACGTGTTGGCTTAACTGAACGCCGCACTTTGTCTGACCAGATTGTGACAATAAAAACAAATTTAATATAGCAATTTCCAATAATACTGTAAGATGCTGTTCAGGTACAGCACTTGGCTTTTTATTTCATATATCTTTCATATTACTATTTATTTATTATATTAATTTACTAGCCGGCTCCGCTCCGTGCTCGCTTCGCTCATCAACCATGGCAAGACCATATGACCATACTTTAAAAAAAAAAATAAACGGACAATATATAAAATCACCTGCGATGATGAAAGTTTTTCTTATATAATAGAAAGATAGTTTATGTTATTTGGTCACCACAGACATAAAAAATATACGGATACGTACATATTCATAAAATATTATATAAATATATACAAAAAGATGATCTTATGACAAAGTAGCCGTATCTTTGAAACTCAAGTCTTAGAACGAAAAGAACCTGTTTTAAGATGTATATTAAATACAGTAGGAAAACATTAGTAAATAATGCAAAACAAAATTAATAAATGTATATAAGCATATACATACGAATAAATTGATATATTTAAATATTCTATTCTATATATAATAAAACAGTAAAAATATTTTGAGTGTCTTAAGAAGGGCAATAGAAACCAAAAATATATTTTTTAATTTCTTCTTTATCTGTCTATCTGTCTGTCTGTCTGTATGTATGGTCAAGCTAATCTTCGAAAGTACTGAACCGATTTACTTCAAACTTTCACCAATTGCTTTGTTTTAACTCAACTTAACATCTAAACTTGTTTAATCAAAAGTTTATTAAAAAAAGCTATCGGCATTTGAATGAACTCAAGGCATGAGTTTGCCTGCAAATATAAAGCCATCTATATCTATACTTATATTTATAATAAATCTGTATTTGTTTGTGAGAAATTTATATTTAACCGATTTTCAATTCTCAATTAAAAATTTTGTAACATGCAATCATTACAGTTATTTTACAAAGAATATTATAAATCCTATCCCATATCAATAATTTAACATTTAAGGCTGTTTCTGAACGAGTAAATTAAGTTAGTCATTGATATTAACACATATAACTGTCAGTAACAGTCAGTCAACTCTGTTTATTAAATGAATAAGCGGGCAAAGCCGCTGGCAGGCCGCTAGTAAATAAATAAAAATAACTCAGCTACCTAAACTGATTTTCTGAAATTCCTGTAGTTACACTATGCAAAAATAAAACCAATGGCATAGAGCTTATATTAAAGATATAATAATTATTCGTAGCGAATTATTAAGTTTAAAAAGTGTATAGTTATTCAGTGATCCAAAATTGAAAAGCTTGGAACAAATGAAAAACTCTACTTTATTATTGGCAAAAGTTAAGGCCTACTTTTTAAAAATTCGTGAGTATTACCGTTGTTTAAAGAGAAATGGACTCTAATACAATAGTATAAAATCTCTTTTACAATAATTTAACATATGATGTAATTAAAAATTTAAATTTCAAGCTAATCCGCAATTTTAATGACGAACAAGTTAAGAGCTTTATGAAATACTTGCGTCTATATAAAAAA
Source organism: Heliconius burneyi (assembly GCA_018247715.1). NCBI lineage: Eukaryota > Metazoa > Arthropoda > Insecta > Lepidoptera > Nymphalidae > Heliconius > Heliconius burneyi. The sequence continues at coordinate 1,993 of DWGR01001395.1, read as the reverse complement.
CGCGTGTGTCTAGAAAATTGCCAGGAATGGAGGGTACCGTGGTAGACAGAATGGACCTTATGGACTACGTAGATAGAAGAAGCGAAAGGGAATTGCATATAAAACATTCAACAGCCTAGAATTAATAACGACATTTTTAGACAAAAAAACAGCTTCACGCAGGGTAGGCAGAGGGAACCTAGTGCTTAGAAGTGTCTTAAAATTTCTACGACATAATACTTAATAATAATCTCGTATGTTCCCTCTGCGTACCCTGCTGAGTGCGCGATACAGCGTGAAGCTGATTTAGTTATTTTTTTATTTTTAGTAAAATTCTCCTCCACTTCTCATTCAACGTACGATGTTATTATGTTATCTAAACTAATGTCTCGAAAATTGGGCGAGAAGTGGGAGGCGCCCTTACTATGTGCGGGATACAGCGTAAAACTACAAAAAATATAGATGATCCAGTAATGAGGATCAAGTTCCTCATCAGTTTTTCACCTAAAGATATCGTGTTTATCATTTGTCTAACCATTTTCAAATGAAATGACAAACTAACATTTCCGCTTTATTATATAAATATAGATATATAAAGTTATCCGGCCGTCGTGGCGCAGCGGCACAATGGTGTGACTTTAAATTCTGTGGTTTGATCACCACTCGAGGAAATGAAATACATTACATTTATATTTCTAATTCTTCGCTCTGTAGTCGAGGCAAAGCGCGGCGTTGAGTTCTGCCACTCAACACGCAATGCGCAATGCCTTCAGACTTCAGCAAAAAGTGAGGAACGGAGTGTCTTAAAACTAGGTTCCCTCTGCTTACCCTGCTGTGTGCGGGATACAGCGTGAAGTTAATTTGATTAATAAATTTAATGAGACAGCCAATAATTTATTAAGATAAATAATAACTTATATACGTTATTAGATTTTCATATTAAGCTCGATAAGTAGATATCGAACTAACTTTCAGACAGCTCACTGACTTTTCTTATAATATAAAGCTTATTAATTGTTATGAAGGTTCTTCTACTTGTTATCGTTAAACTTATCGTTTCGAAATTACAACATTATATTACTGTAATAAAAATTGCTATCTTTTACTTATTTCATTATCGAAAGATACAAGATATGAACTTGTATATTTCAACATTGTTTAGTCATGTAAAATATTTTTTTGTGATAAAATCCAGATTTTTTTAATACTACACCTCTGCTTTCATATTCTGACGAAGCTTGGGTTAAAACTAAAATTCCAGCTAATAATTAAAATAAAGAAGAAATTACAATTGTGGCACAGGGGCACATGATTGATTCCCACTTGAGGGAATGAACTATTTAATATTTTAATTTTTTCGCTCTGGTCAAGGCAAAGCGCGGCGTTGAGTTCCGCCTCTCGACGCGCAATGATTCCAGGATGCGATGGCAAGTGGGGAGCGGAAGTGATCTGATGAAAAAGTGTCTTAATACTTGGCTCCCAGGATCCCTTCGCCTACTCTGATTCAGGCGAAATACAGCGGTTCAAAAATATAAGTTAAAATGTTGAGCTGATATAAATCAGCTTCAGGCTTATTCCTGCATAGTGAAGTACTAAGAAGGAACCTAGTGTTAAATACTGCGTACCTATATACTATGTTCCTAACCTAGTTTTAAGACACTCTGTTGCTTACTTTCCACCGAATTCTAGAGTCATTGCGTGTTAAATGGTAGATCTCAACGCCGCATATCATAGTATAATTAGATTTTTTCAGGATTTATTTATCATGTGCACATGATACTTTATTCTATTAGAAAGACAATCTGTCTTTTTTATCATTATTTTTCACACCATACCTACATAGACATGCAATAAATTTATACTGAAAAATTGCTGCAAACGACAACTGAAAAGCTTACAAATTAGTGACATTTAAAAGTGCTCTAATCTCATAATCCGAGCAACAAGTACGGCGTATCCCCCGGCCCGCTTCAGTAACGTCGCGACCATGGCTACGGACGGACGCACGAAACGT
>DWGR01001394.1:0-16321 GCA_018247715.1 Heliconius burneyi | reverse complement strand
GTTGCAGATTATGTGTCAAAGACAAAGTACGTACATGTTGTCGTCCCCTCCCGGAAGCTCGAGGCGGCGTAATAAAACATCAAGGTATTAAAAATATTTATGGTTTTTTTAATCAGCCAATCGCCGTCCACTGCTGAACGTAGGTCTCCCTCATCAAGCGCCGACCATCCCGGTCTTGGGCTTCTCGCATCCACCTGATGCCGGCCACCTTCTTTAAATTGTCTGTCCATCGTCTGCAGGGCGTCCTACACTACGCTTGCTTAAGCGCATTATGGTTACCAAATAAGAAATTATGTAATAATATTTAAATATCTTTTGAGTTTGTCGTGGCGCAGTGGAACAGCGTTTGACTATAAATTCGGTGATTATGAGTTGGATTCCGTTTCAGAGAAATAAATTCTTTTCATTTACTCGTTAGGCGTTAGTTTCAGAAACTCAATAAGCAATGTCTCATTGAGGCCAGTTGTGGCGCAAGCACAAACGTGAGATTGCAAGCGCGACAGGTTGTGGGTTCGATTTCCACTCGAGGAAAGTAAATATTTAATATTGTCATTTCTTCGCTATGGTGTCGACGTAATGCGCGGCATTTAGTTCCGCCAATTAAAATCGTCGCCGGAAAATGTGGAGCGGAGTGTCTTAACACTAGGCTCCCTATTTCTCTGCTTTTAGTATGTGTGTTTGAAATACAAACTAAATAATCTTTTGAATTTCTGTTATTTCAGCCCAATACAAGTGCCGTCTAACTCAGTGCTCAAGAGTTTGATCGACGCAGAGAAAACAGCCGACGAACTTCGGATAAAACTATCCAATATCAGAAAAGAATTTGTTGAAGATAAGCTCGATACCTCAATGTCCTCCCTTGCGTTGGACGTCTCTAAAATACATGTTTTAAAAGTAAATATTTAAACTAAGAGTACCTGTATAAAAAAAGCAAAAAAACTTTCCAAGTAGTTTCTTGAATCTGGATTCTTAAGTTTGTTTAAGTTTTAATTTTTTAATTAAAAAAATATAAAATAATTACCAAAAATAAGTTTATTTTTTAGAAATAATCAAAAAGTTATTACATTTTAGGGTCCAGAGAGTTCCAAGCCTCAATTTGCATCAAGTCCGAATTTATCTGGCTTAGGTGCTAATGATGACATTCTGAAAAGGCTAAAGCGTGCGGAAAGCGTATCAACCTCCAACTTAACTCCGAAATCCTCTACTAAAGATGGAAAAACGTCCAAATTACGAAAAATATCCCCAAATCTGTTCAAACCCAGAAGCGTGGCTACGACTGATAAACTTAATGACAACAAAATGAGCAAGTTGAATAGTAAGTTAAATTATTTTTAGCTTATCGCTGTATCGCATACAGCAGGGTAGGCAGAGGGAACCTAATGTTAGGACACTCCATTCCCATTAAGACTTATGTTCTTCACTTTCCGCTGAATTCTGGCGGCATTGTGTGTGGAGTGGCAGAATTCAACGCCGCATTTAGCCTTGTTACTAGAGCGGGATAATTAAAATATTAAATATTTTCCTCGAATGGAAATTTGCATTCATTTAAATTCGTAATAATGAAATACTAGTAGCCATTAACGTTATGAGATGACATATTATAGTTGCGGGTTCCAGTGCAATATAGATAACTTACATTTATACTAATTTAATTTCCCAGCCTTAGTGAGACAATGCGCTCCGCTGAGTTCCGATGCTCAAAGCACAATGTCTCACAATTGACCGAAAAGCGCAAAAAAATTATAATAAAAATCATTATATATTTTTCAGGTATGTTTAGATCTAAAGTAGTAGCACCAGCAAAAACAACAAAAGTAGTTGCTGCACAAAGCCCTAACGTTAGTGCATCTAGGAAGAAATTCACCAATGTTAAGTCTACGATCCCGAGACTGGCTTCTAAAAAAGAATAAGCTTTAATAAAAAAACTTACTTTAATTCTAGAGATATAACGGTTTAAATAAAATAAATTGATAATTAAATAAAATGTTTTATTATATTTTCTTGATTCAAATTTAATATATTATGGACGTGATATACATATCTCTGTTAGTAGCAGCACACATATAAAAATACTACACACAGAAATAAATATATAGAAAAATTAACAAACAAACTTCTCATAATAGTTTATAGTTGAAAATAAAATAATTTCAAAAAATATTATTCATATTTTGATATTCAAAAGTAAATATTTTAAGAATTATCTGATTCACAAGAATCACTATAACTATGTATAAGTTTTTCAACTTCCCTTTCTAAAATATTATTTATTTCAGTCTTGTGCTTTGGTTTCATTTCTTGATTGTAGAGTTTCTGTGTTCTTTTACTTTTTAATTTTCGTTTATATATCGAATTCGATGTAGATGCAGGATACATTATGCTGTTTATCAAATCATCTTTTACATCATTTTTACTGTAGTCTCCCCTATTAGTACTATGATTATAGTTTTTAGAATGGTCACAAGTTAAATTCTCACATTCTTCCAATTCAAATTCTTTATCAGATTGGCTACTACAATTTCGTTCGGAAATAGTTTCAACTTGGTTCCGTCTTTTTATTTCATCCTCCTGGCATTTTTTCGTAAGTTCCTTAAGAGTGCATCTACCTTTTTTTTGTCCTTTCCGTTGATCTTTTTTAGCCAATTTGAGACATATCGTCGCTTTTGGATAGCCAGTGAACTGTTGATAGCAAGTACCTTTGTCTAAAGCTATGAATGAATTCAAGAATCGTCTCGGATGAATTTCCTCAGGGGTTTCATTGAGCAACGTGTATGCTTTTTTCAAAAAGGTTTTCTTATTTATTGGGTTTTGCATATGAAAAAAATGTTCAATTTGTTCGTGTTTGTGCAACCTTCTTAGAGCATTTCTTTGAACAATATTGTAAGACACTACAGCCATTAGGATAAATGATGGCTCATTACTTAGTATGTGGTCCCATAATATTAACCATTCAGAGCATGTGAGCACTTCACTAAAAGCAGTTTCTAAGATTTTTAAAGCATACATTTGACTAGTAACACCTAAATCGCAATAATGGTTCAACAATTGTGAATCATGTTCGGCTAGAATATTTTCAACCATTGCCAAAATGCTAATTGGAGGGAAGGGAGCATATTCAAACCAAAGTTGACATTGATTAAGTAAAATTGAAGCTACACATTCAAATAATAACACAGGATCTTTTTGAAGTACTTTCACAAATGGGAATACAAAACCAGGTAGAAATTTCATAACACCAAAAAGTGGGCACCAATGTGCTAAGCATGATAGTAGCCGTTTTAAATTTTTCAATGTTATTGAACTATGTATTGTAAATTGATTTTCAATATCTTTATATACTGGATGTATGCCTTTATCAATTAAGGCTGAATAAGCAATTTTATTTCTAGGAGTTGCCAGTAGAGATCTCCAAATGATTGATCGGAACTTATCAGGATATTCCCCATATTGCATTAATATTCTTCGTAACCTGGCACTATCCATGCATTTTCTCATCCTTTGTTCTACTTCTACCCTCTTAGGTAATTCAGAACTTTTAGGGAATGTTGAAGAGCAAGGTTCTTTGAATGTTGCAACAGGGCATTCAGATATTTCCAGTGTTTGTTCTGTATTATAAATATTTACTTCTCCTTGTTGTAGAATACAAAAAAAGTATTTCCCTGTAGGGCTGACAACAAATTTTCTGATCCCTGATGATTCTGGTTGTATAATATGTATTATTATAAGTTTCTCTAAGTCAAGAAAATATATGATGCAATCACTACTTAGCAATGCCAGAATTTTATTGCTACCACCATCAAACATCTGGGGGATAAATGAAACTTCTTGAGCTCCTGAAATATTGTACTTTAATAAATCTATGGATTTGATTGCTTTCCATGTGTCCATGCTGAAAAGTATCAAAATGGGAGTCAGACCAACTATAGCCATCGCTCTACCATTTGTAGTAAAAGCAAAACTTTTCAAATGCTTCAACTCATTTGGAATTATTTGTTTTACTGATTTCATACTCTCATGTTTCCATATTTGAATAGTGTCATTTTGAAAGCAAGCCACTAAGTAATCTCCAGTTGGTGTAAACAGTATTTGTTGAATTTGAGCTCCTGTGTATGTGTTAAGAGTAAAATATTTTGTATAATTTTTGAGTTCCCATAAAATTGCTTCAACTGAACTAGCAGTTAATAAATTATCAATTTTACTATTTGAGAATGAAATATGTTTTACAGGTGCTGTATGACCAGACAAAGATATTTTACATTTACCAGTTTCAGAATCAATAAAATTAATTGTAAATTCTTTTACATTAGCAATAATAAGAGTATCAAGTGCCTGAGGGACGAATTGCAATGCTGAACATGGACCTTGACTTGGAAGTTGCCAAAATAAAAGGTCTGCAAAATCTAAAATAAAAATATTTCCTACATTGTCTATACATGCTAACTTATCATGAGTGTCTTCAAATACGCCAATAGAAAAACGAATACGTTTTGTCTGTCCATGAGATCCTCGAATTGTATGGTGTAGCTGCAATATAACTCCATCCTTAGGTTTTGTTTTTAACTTGATATTGTACTTCTTTATACCTTGTTTATCTGATTCCATTTGATAATATTATTATCAGACTGTAACATTATAAACGGTTTCGTAAGATATATTAATTATTTATTTACTTATCTGCTATCCCTCTTTATCGTAATTTTAATTTAAAATTTGGCGGAGATATAATCAAAACAAAACAATCTGTCAGGAATCTTTCTTAATTGTCAAAAAATTAAGTGTTGCCCTCTAAAGTAAATGTCCAATATACCTTATTTTTAGCTTAAAGAATTGCTTACTATAAAATATTAAAATTGCTTACTTGCTTACTATAACATATTAAAAAATAAGGAAGAAAAGAATATAAACATATAATAATATTTTACCACCAGATTTAAAGCAACAAGTATCATATTGTAACAAAAAATAATCCGACGGACAAGCGATATATTTTTTTAAAATATCGTCGTATAAGGTATACGACATTATTTTACATATAACATAAACATAAAATTACATAATTTTCTCAAGCATACTCGTTTTCACTTTATGAATATAAGAATATCCACTTAATACTAGACAACTAGGCTAATCTTTTACTATAATTGGACATACAAAACAAGTATAGTAAACAAAGATATACTTAGTAACATATGTACTAGGTATTGTTTGTAGAGCGTGACTGTCACGCTGAAAAGATTGCTTTTGTTGGCTTTCTATTGTTATATTACACTAGCCACTAGATTTTGTCTAAGTACTTGCTCATCTTTTTTTTTCTTCAACTTTACGCTGTATCATGTAGCAGCCTAGGAGCTCTGTTAACACTGACACTCTGCTTCCCACTTTCTGCTGAATTCTCAACACCAGAGTAAAGAAATGAAAATATTAAATAATTCGAGTCCTCGAGTGAGAATCGAACTCGCAACCTTTCGCATTTACAGTCACACGCGCGTGCCCCTACGACTAGCCTTTTTTTCATATATAGCAGAGCAAGCAAGTCATTCATTTCTCCGCTTTTTTGTCGTGTTGTTCAACTAATATATATATATATATATATATATATATATATATATATATATATATATATATATAAAGACATAAAAAAGCAGCGAGAAAAACCAATATAAACAAATCAAAGTTCAGTATACGAATACGATTGGACTTAAAATAGATCTGCGTTCATGCAAAATATATGTATTATGTCTAGTAAAATACTAGCGGCCTGGACGCGTCTTCATCTGCTTAATTTTATTGTTTTATTATAGCTAATCTATAGTTATACAAATCTTTACAGAAATCGAGACCTATTCTGATGTAGTAAAACCTTTCGTAAAGATTCATCTTAATCCTTCAGTAGTTTATTCGTGAAAGTGGAACCACCATCCATATTCACAATCTTTCACATTTATAATTTTATTAGTAAGATAATAAACGGTGATAATAATTATAGCAAAAACGACCTAAATGTTATTTTTTATAATTTGTAAGTCTTCTATTAAACCTCTATAAGGACTATCACTACGTTATAGTTCTTAGCTTTTAAAATTTACATTATCAGTACGTAAATTAAATTAAATATATACACAATGCATTTAATATATAAAGTGTCATATCACAGTGACTATGGCTGGCGACCTTGACTTCATAAAGAATCCAGTCTGTGCTCGCCGGCCGGCGACCAAACTTGTTATTCCGCCTTATTTCCATAACCGACGTAAAATAGAAGTACGCATTTAGGAAGACACTATCACAGTGAAACTTGGGGAAAACTGACGTGTCAGAAAAAATGAAGTCTTTCATAGAATATTCTGTAAATTCAGATTTTTCTATAGAGAATTTGCCTTATGGTGTATTTACTTCGCCTAAAAACGTGAGTGCAGATTAAAAAAATGTTTGTTATTGTTTGACATTTGCTCCATGAAGTTTGTTATCATTGAAGTTTTTTTTTTGTGGTTTTCATTCAATGATCTTTATTCATTACTATATATGAATTAATTTATTATAACAATGAATGAATGAAAATTAAATATATAATAAATATTCTTTAAAGTAATTTATTTTTTGTTAGAAAAGATACCTATTATTGTGGTCAAAATTAATTGGAAGTCGAAAACAATTAACTAATATGAAGTAATAAAATACATGCGTAATTTAATTGCGTTATGATAAAAAGCCGGAAGTTTTCGCTTTGAAGTTGATAAAGGCTATTTAATTTACATATCTACCTTATTCTATTAAGATAGTGGTTTTAAGAAATAATTATAAGCTAAACAGGAATATGTCTTTCTTTTTATTAGGTGATATACCGCTAATTGTCACTCATCCACTTCCACTAGTGGACTATAAGAGATCTCTTAGGGAAATTAGTCGACCTCTGTACACGAACTATTATTTATGTTTTTCTTTCTTATATATTTTAGTACAATAAAGAATATTATACATCATATTTTTTTGTTTATTTACAATTTAAATGGCAAGATAACAAGTGGTAGTAGGTCTCGAGGTAAGCAAGAAAGAAAAATACTCTTAATGCCTGATTTGTAAAACGTTATAATAGAATCAGACAAGAAGCACAAAAAGACAAACACTTTTTTTGTGAAGTAAGTATTTATAACACAGTACGTGACAAAATAGGTTCTGTTCTGTTCTTTTGAATTTGGCGTTCCGAACGCGATGATGCAGATGATTTACATATGGACGAAACTCTAAAAAATATTTTTTAGAGTTTATTTTACATATGTAAATATTTTTCCTAAAAAAAAAAAAAATACTTATTGTTATAATTTACAACCACATATTTCGAATAATTTGTAAGTACTTATTTATATTACAGTCTCAGAAGCATATTGGAGTGGCGATCGGAGAATGGATTCTGGATCTCAATGTGATCTCGCATCTATTTACTGGGCCGCTGTTGAAAGACAAACAACATGTTTTTAAGGTCTGTTCAATATTACTTGTTATGTTAATAATTTTAAGTATCGCTACCCAAGTATTTGTTTACGATTCACATGGAATGTTGCAAAATATTATGAAATTGTTCTAGAATCTTTCTTAAAATAATAAATCATAGCATTTACCATACATAGCAATCATCTACTGTTTCTCGATGGGTGCAGATTCGATTTTCTGTTCGTAAAAATATTCTGAAGTTAAATAAATGTTTATAATGATTCCAGGAGGAAAAATTAAATTCGTTTATGGGACTGACGAAGATCCATTGGATTGAAGCAAGAAATACTATTCAGAAACTGCTTGATATCAGCAATACCAAGCTGCAAAATGATAAGGACTTACGACAAAAGTAATTTGTAAACATAATTATTTTACGTTTAATATGTTTCATAAATTTTAAAAACGTTTTATTTACTGCTGTTATTTTGACAGCAGTGTTAAGTACAAAATATTGTTAAGTTCATGCTAATTCATTATATTAGAAGTTTCTCAGCTACTCATAAGATTTTACTTATGTAATATTACAACAGTAAAATATTTAAAATAAGACGACATGACAAGATATTTATGTTCATTTATATCGTAAAGTGATTTTCATTACATTTCAGAGCATTTGTCAAGCAGAGTGATGCCACCATGCATGTTCCAGCAGAAATCGGAGATTACACCGACTTTTATTCCTCGATCCACCACGCCACTAACGTTGGTATCATGTTCAGGAGCAAGGATAACGCGCTTATGCCGAACTGGTTAGTCCTATTTTGATAAACTTATTTTTTTTTTTTTTATGGTATAAGGACTTTACATATATTTAATGTATCTAAATTATAGTATTAGTAATAGTATTTATTGGTCTCTATATGACTAAAGTCCATAATCTTCACATCTTTCTAAACAATAAAAATTATTTGTTTGAAAAAAAAATTACGTCACAAAAATAATAAGGAACTTTCAGTTGACTTTTTATGAATAACTTTTTATTTTCAGGAAGTATATTCCAGTGGGATATCATGGTCGTTCCAGTTCCATTGTCATATCTGGAACACCCATAACAAGACCCATGGGACAAACTTTGCCTGTCGAAGGTAATGATACGATTATGTCAGAGAATCTTATTATTTTAATACTTGTCTCTGAGGTTTGATAAAGTAAACAAAATGGGTCATGTTTAATTTTAATCTGGAAAAAAAATAATAAAAAAATATTTATGTAAACTTTATGAAATTTGTACGATTTCAAACACAAAGCATTTATTTTTTTATTATATTTTTTTAAAAAGACTTTGATAAGCACTTTGTATCGTCGAATGTACATGTCGCTACCATCGCGTAAGAAATTTGAAAGTTGCTCTTGTAATAAAAAGAAATCAGCTTCACGCTGTATCAGATATTGCGTTTTTAGTGGCAGAACTCAGCGCCGTGCTTTGCCTCAGCACCAGAGCGAAAAAATGAAAATATAAATTGAAATAAATATTTGATTTCCTTGAGTGGGGGGATCAAACCCACAACCAGTCGATTTTGCAGCACTTTGTGCCCCTGCACCACAACTGCCCTCCTCCTCTTTTGAACTTCGATGCTACAATTACTTATTACATACATTGCCAGCTATCTTTCATGAGATTCAATTGATAATAAATCCATAAATTTCATCCTTTAAATATTGCTGAACTGTGTAATAGTCTTATCTTGTTAGAATTGCTTTAAATATACTTTAACTTCTTGTTGTGGCAAACTTAGAATCGAATCCGAATATAAAATCGTAAAAATTTTGGCCAAAAGTAACCCTTACCTGTTGGCATCTGTCTGTTAAATAATTTCTACTTATGATGGTATTTATAACGTAGCGGTATTTGAATTCGCGCCCTCTTCGAAACTGTACAAGCGTTCTGACCATTAAGCCATGTGCTCTCATCAATCGTCGAAATTCTTATACACTTTCAACAACTTGTTTATGTTGTTAGCATCTCTAGGGCATCTTACAAATTTAAAGTGACAGTTTTAATTTGTTAAGATTTTGTAAATTTTTCTTATGAAGTCTTTATATTGATTTTATATTTTCAATACTTAAAAGTTAAAAAAAAAGATGCAAAATATACGGTTTTATATGTATTTTAGGAGCTGATCCTCATTTTGGTCCGTGTCGTTTGATGGACTTTGAGCTGGAGATGGCCTGCTTCGTGGGAGGACCACCGACCGCTCTCGGAGAACGCGTCACCGCCAAACAAGCTGAGGAACGTATATTTGGATTCGTCCTTATGAACGATTGGAGCGGTATGTTCTTAGTTCTTTGAATCACTTACCAGCACGTGAACCGTACGCTCTTTTGCCTTGTCTTTTTCCATAAAAAAAAAATCATTAAATCAATTAAAAAAAAAGTATATTGTTTTTTAATAAATAAGATTCTTAGGATTGGAATATATTATAGTTTTATGAAATAATATGAAATTTAGTTTTCAATTTAAAGTTTTCAAAATAATAAAAAACGTTAAAACTTCAGTTTACTTCATCCCAAAAAATGATTAAAAATAGATCAGACACGTCATCGAATATTGTCTACTAACGAAAAAAATCCATATAATAAATATTTCCTTTAAAATTTATTTTAGCTCGTGACATTCAAAAATGGGAATATGTCCCTCTTGGACCGTTCACGGCGAAAAATTTGGGAACATCGATTTCGCCTTGGATTGTGACAGTGGAGGCCCTACGTCCATACATCGTTGAGAATTACCCACAGGATCCTGAGCCATTCTCCTATTTGCAGCACAGTGACAAATTCAATTTTGATATCAAATTGGAAGTCGATTTGAAAAGTAAGCTACACTAATAACTATAAATTATTAATATTTATATATTTTGAGCTACTGCTCAAATCAAAACGTGGATATATGCTTAATGTTTGTAAGTTATAATTTTTGTACAAATTTCGCTATCTAAAGAATATAAACAATCGATTGCTTAGAGCTCAAAGAAGAGAAAGATAAAACGAAATATTCTAATATTAATTAATTGTTGTTCTAGCGGAGAAATCTCCAGTAATTACAACGATATGCCGATCCAACTACCGTTTCCTATATTGGACTGTCAAACAACAATTGGCACAACAAACTATAACTGGATGCAACTTGCGTCCTGGAGACTTACTTGGCTCTGGAACCATAAGTGGTGATGTGAGCAAATTACCATTTTTCATAAATATGCAGATTTTTTAACTTATTACAGTAGCACTTTAATTAATATCTTTTATTATCTAGGAAATAAAAAAAGACATATTTATATTCAATTTCAAGTGTATTTTATTTAATCTTCAGACTTCAGATTCGTATGGCAGCATGCTAGAGCTCAGCTGGAAAGGCACGAAACCCCTGCGCTTGCAAACGGGTGAAGAAAGAAAATTTTTGCAAGATGGCGACACTGTAATCCTACGAGGCTACTGCGTCAACGAAATGGGACATCGCATCGGATTCGGAAAATGCGAAGGAAAACTCCTTCCAGCCCTTCCTTTTAAGGAATAATTGCTTTTTACCAAAAAAATATTTACACCATTTTGTATGTTTTTTATCACTTGTGTCACTGCCATGTGTGTTTTTCAAGGCAACATTTTGTTAGTTTCTTATATCAATAAAGTCGTAGTATTGTTTTGTTAAAATTATTTTATCCGTTCATTTAGCTATAATGGAAGAAAAATTGCTATTTATAATATTATAGGAACAGTTAATTTCAGTTAACCGGCAACCAAAGAATTACGATTTTTATTAATAAGATTTAAATGCCTAAATTTAAGACTTTTTATATCATATAACAAATTATATTTACAAAATTAGGTCGTTCTCTAATTAGTTTTTACAGTTAAAATTTTTTTATATTGGATATTGCTTAAAATTTAGAAATATATTTGTCATGTCTGTAGTTATTTGTCTAGCCATTTTATTTCGACCTTACTAGAACTACACAATAGTCTTGTTGGGCAGATGTATTCTTTAAAACGGGTTTACGACTTTTATAAAATAATAATAAAGTAAGTGCGTGCTCCCCATATACAGAACTAAAAACTAAAACATTTTCATCAAACTTATACGGTGTGGAGTCTATAGATAGGGTTATATAAATGACAATGACCTCACATTTATTATACACACTCCTTTCTCTTGTACTTTTAAAATAAAAGTGTGAAAACTTTAAAATATTAATGAACACCTTGAACGAAAATAAGTTTGAATGAGATATAGTTAGAATGAGGAATAACGCCGCCGACCATCCCGCGGTGCCAGAGCTGAATGCCTAAGATTAAATTCAACCAAACAACTGTTAGGCGAGCTTTGTCCTCTCTGGACATCCACAAGTCGAGCGGACCAGATATCATATCTCCCTTAGTGCTCCTTTCTTGTGCTCCTGAGCTGACACTGGTGCTAACGCGTTTGTTTCTGCACTCTTACTGAGTCGGCGTAGTCCCAGATTCATGGAAGAGCGATATTATCCACCCGATCCCGAAGAAAGAGAAACTGATCTAGAGGATCACCGATTGGTTAATGGCCGTCAATATTGCTTCCGCCATGGTCGCTCGACCGGTGATCTTCTGGTTTACCTTGTCCATCGTAGGGATGCGGCTATTGAAAGTAAGGGAGAGGGCATGGCTACTAAACTAACTAGTTTGGACATGGCGAAGGCCTTTGATCGTGTGTGGCATGAGGCGCTCCTTGCTGAACTTCCATCCTATGGGCTTCCCGAGAATTAATGCCAGTGGATCACCAGCTTTATTACACCAGCTTTTCCCCAAGGCTGCATGCTGTCCCCTACGCTGTTCCTTCTGTATATCAATGACATGTTAGAGGATTCTAGCATTCATTGCTATGCGGATGATAGCACAGTGGACGCTGTTTACTCCGACTGCGCAATTCTTTCTCGGGAAAACGCTGAACAGAGCGGAAATAAACTTGTGTCTTCTGTTGAGGCATCCCTAGAGAATGTCTCTTCATGGGGTGAAAGGAACTTGGGACAATTTAACCCCCTGAAGACACAAGTTTGCGCGTTAACCACTAAAAAAACCCCATTGATCGTATCGCCAGTCTTTCAGAACACCCCTCTTACGATATGATAAGGGTACCTTCAAAAAGCGCTCTCAAAGTCTATCTCCACCTAAAAGGCCGGCAACGCACCTGTAGCTCCTATGGTGTTGCACGAGGTCGTGGGCGGCGGTGTTCACTTACCTACAGGGGACCCGGACGCTTGTTAGCCTTTCCTTTTCCAATAAAAAAAAGAATCTTCAACTGTTAAGGTATGCCACTTTTTCAAAGACCATAAGCTTTTTCACTTATAAAAAACGAAGTTATTTTTTGTTGGCGAAACAAAGATTGGTTTGTATAAGTATATCCCCGACCACGGAACCCGTAATCCGTAAGCGAGACTCTAACTTGGCTACTTTTATTTATATTTTCATTTATATTTAGAAACCAATTTTTTCAAGAAGTACTTACTTTATGTAAGTACGTACCTTCTACAACAACATAGTAACATGTATATTTTAAAAGACCAAAATATAATAATGTATCGCTATTTTTTGTTGAACTCAATATAAAGTAATTATATAAGAATTAATATATAAAAACTAATAAACATGCATTTTTATTGATCAAAAATGCGTAACGGCATGACTAGAAAATAATTATTTGTAGTTTTATATTCAAGGACATACGTATGTCAAAAAATAAATTTATACTTGCTATTTAAATTTTAAAATATGTTTTATTAACTATAGCTATTCTAAGAAATAATATTTTATTAAATATTTAAAGCTAATATTATAACGTCATTTACAATACTTGACAGTAGACAGTAATTTTAACAAATGGCAAGGACACGAATATGCCAGTGTTGCTACAAAAAAAAAACAAAAAAAAACAATTGCTTACTAGCAATATTTTATTGATATGTATTTATTTTTTAATGAAATTAATGTATTTACTGTTTTATTTATAAGATTTATTTATTATTGTAAATAAATCAAAAATATGTATACACGAGCTTTCCGGCATTGATTTCTTCATAGTGTATTCATAGCTTAAAAAAGCTCATTAATTTTTAGGAAGGAGTGGGGTGAATATTTTACCAACGTAAAGTTATATACACAATAACGTTATAGCAACGTTTCAAGTATAGGAAATTTAATTATGAATCATACTGATGCAACTTAGAGTAAACAGACTTTTATCACCAACCAAGTCAAGGTTGAAGATATTTCTTTAGTTAAAAATGTCTTTTGTTTTATAATTTTACCATATATTACAATGTTTTATACAAAACTTTTAAATATATATTACACTATATAATTGTATATTATTGTAATAATATTATATATACATTTAGATCAAACAAAAAGTCTCAAACTATCGAAATAACTGAACTCTCAGTAGAATATTAAATCATAATATAAGAATGATTGATGATGAATGATTTTGTATATCTATCAAATCTAATTAAGTTCAGAACATTTTTCTTATTATTAAATGCATAAAACATTAAATACATTTCATAATCCCAATCTGGTCCGGCAGTCGGCAGTACGAGTTAGCCTACGGTTACGGTAATGCGGTACAAGATAAAAAGTAAATAGAACAAACCCACCTTAATATTAATATTGCTTGTGGTGTGGGTAATGGGTAGAAATATTATTCATGCAAACGCTCATGCGCCCTTCTCTTTCCAGTCTATATCTACATTATAAATAATAATATTAGATATATGTATGTGCGGCAACATACGTACACTGTGTATGTTTACCATTCCACCCCCGGCGTGCCGTGGCCCGTATACCATATAACGCACAGCATATCTACTGAGTAGGTATAGATAGAAATGCATTCTGCGGCAGGTACTTGTAAACGAAAGGATGGAATCTAATAAAAAGAAGACTGTCTGAATCCGTCTATTATATCTATTGTCTATGTGTGCGTGAGCTCTGCATGTGTGGAAACAGATTCAAGTACTTTTTACACACATACTTCCCACCCGACAATTTATTATTAGGCAGGGGCCAGCTCGGGTTGAATATATACAAAATATAATAATTAATATTTTTAATAAGTAATAATTTTTTATTAGCGACGCGCATACCAACCGGGCCGCCGTTGCAGCGGGCGCGTCAGTTTAAAATTTACAAATATCATATTTAATACACCTGTGCAACGAAAATCAATGCAGGTGTTTGATGCAAGAAGTCGAATAAATATGTCTTCCGTCTCGATATAAAATGAGCGGCAAGTGGTGAAGTAAAGTTTTGAACATTTTCTCTCAGAGCGTATGAGCGTTAGTGTACAATTTATAAAGTAGTATATATTTAATTACGGTATAATAAAGCATGCGGGGGGGCGAGGCGGCGCGCCGCGCTCTCATATTCCGTATATTGATTGTGTGCGAGGGGGCCGGGGCGCGGAGGGGGCCACGGCGTGCCCCACTCTGTTTTTTACGACACGGCTTTCTGTGTAACATAATAAGTATTTAAAAATTTTGTGAAATGTTTCGGTGTTATTTGTGAAAAATTGGGAAGTCGGAAAAGTGAATACGAGGTGAGATTTTTTTACAGCGATGATTTAATTCAAAATTACCGTTTTACCGAATATAATATAAATAATTTTATAGCTCTAAATTCCGTCGGCGGCGCGTACCTACAGTATTACACTGTCATACCGCGTACGTATAGTGTTTTTTACGGGCATCGTTCTAAAAATAAGTTGTAATAATTATAATTTTATGTAGCGGTCGCACCAGAGACGGTTTTCTGTCGATTTTTTTTAATAAACGCGAGGAAGTGAGTGTTTCGTGTCTGACAGTGTTTGTGGCGGTGCAGATGCAGGGGCTCGTGAGCGACAAGACGTTCCACTTGAAGTGGAACAACCACCTGCAGAACCTGAGCCAGCTGTTCACCACCATCTACTCGTCGTCGTCGCTGGCGGACGTCACGCTCTCCTGCCGCGATGGCACCCTCAAGGCGCACAAGCTCGTCCTCTCGGCGTGCAGCCCCTACTTCGAGCAGATATTTAAGTGAGTTCATTTATTTATTATGACTAATGTCCGATTTCAACACTGCTCATCGTTTATTTTAGAACATCTTAATAAAACATTAAAGAATGGTTCACATGCATCTCTTTTAATATATAAAAAATGTTATATAAATGGAGAATTCTGTACCTCATAAAAATAGTTTTATCTTGTGATAAGAAAAAAATTAATGTTCATAATATACAGATAATTTATTATTCAATTTATAAATGTTTGCTTTATCAGTTATTTTGATATTTATATATATGTATATGTATTATATTAAAAATTTTCTGCTAGGGACAATCCTTGCCAGCATCCCATCGTGATACTGAAAGGCATACCCTTCTCCGAGATAAATCTGTTGGTGGAGTTTATGTACAAAGGCTCAGTGGATGTACAGGAACTAGATCTTCAGTCCTTAATGCACACAGCATCTGAGCTAGAGATACGAGGGTTAGCATATGAAGCTAGAGATAATGCTGCACAGCTTTTAAATGTAAATTTGGAATATCCCTCGTATGGGCAAAATGCCACAACTGCTGCGGCTGCGGCTGCAACAGCTACTTCCGTTTCCACATCCCAGTCGTTTCCTCAAGCACGGACAGATGTAGAAAGATTAAAACAGGTCAGTAAAAATTTTATATTATGAAAATATATTAAGATTGCTTAATATGTAAGAAAATAACTTAAAAATTCACCGAGTTAATGTTTGCATCAATTATTGTAGTGGTTTCTAATCTTGTTTTAAAACATATTTCAATGTCTATAAAATTAAATATGATAATACATTAAGG
>DWGR01001393.1:0-16321 GCA_018247715.1 Heliconius burneyi | reverse complement strand
AATACAGACACTACCTGTTCGTAAGAATTTTTCAGGAAAATTAATCTCCAGAAGAGGGGACATAAATTGGCCTCCACGCAGTCCTGATTTGGCTCCGATGGACTTTTTCCTGTGGGGTTTCCTTAAACCTAAAGTGTACGTCAACAAACCAACTTCTCTGGCGCAATTAAAACAAAATATTCGCCACGAAATGGAAGCCATCACTGAGCGTACTTGCCAAGCCATCATAAGAAATATTAGCGTTAGGTTGAATGAGTGCCGTGAACGCGAGGGTAAATAATTGGATGACATTATTTTTAAAAAATCAATTCCCAAAGTCTGTATTTTAGAAATAAATAAACATTTTACTAATAAAATACTTAATTTTTTTTAATGATATTTATAAATATAAAATTTCTTTTAAGACACCTTGTATAATCTATTTTGTAAAGAAATTATTCTTAATGTATGTCTCTCCATAATTTTAAGTGCTACAATTTATTTCACTTTTGGCACTTTCCATATTTCAACCAGAAACGGTTAAGTTATGGGACGTTTGTCTAACTAATTCGCTTAGTAGGATTTAAAACATCAAAATATCAGATATAGCAGGATAAAAGAAACAAATTTTAGTTACACATATGTTAAGTTTTTTCATAGGAATAAAATTTTATTTTTATATCTCTAGGGTAATTATTTAAGCTTTAATAATAAATACAACTATAATTATAATATGATTTCTTTACTGATTCTTCAAATCTGTTCAAGTGTTTAAAGTGATATGATTAAATGATGATGTTGACCCTATTACCAAAGCAATCGACGCTAAGTATGTACGAAGGGCCTTAGACAATTGCAGCCATATACGCTACACACACCGCCCCCGCCGGTGGACACGAGATCCCAGTTTCCCAGATGTGGCTCAATCGCACCTCGGCGCGAGAGGAGCCCTTAGCTAACAATTTAAAATGGCATCAAAAGTTAGGGCTCTTGGCTGAGTAAGCCCAGTGGGCCTAGCTCTGTCCGAGCGAAGCAAAGTCCCCCGTTACAAGCGGTGTTCACCTGCCGCGGTCCGAGTCTCAAAGGACTTCCACGGTAACCAAGCCAAGGTCAGAAGAGCTAGCTCGGCCTCCCAAAGCCCGGTGACGCTGTAGAGGCCCATATGGCCAACAGCATACTGCTCAGTCGTAAAACGAAAACGAAACGCCTGTATATATATTTTGTATTTTTGTTAAGCAATACTACTTTTATTTATATATTTTATTTTAATATCATCATCTTAAATACTTCTTGGACGATGATAAGGTACATTGACTACCTAATTTTGTAATCAAAAAGTAGTATTCAGTCATTTACAAAATTTATTTGAATAAATAGAAGCATCCCAATATTTCGTTGTCAAGTACACTAGACACAATATAAAAATTATAAATATTAAATAAGATTAGCTTGTTTTGACGAGGGCACTTCTAGATTTCGTTATAATTAATCTTAAAAAGGAAAACTAAGTAACGAGTTGTTAAAAAATAATAAGCCAAAGATGTTATCGTCGTAATAGATATATAGGTTGACATTATGACAGTGGAATGATTATTTGAATTTTTTTTAAGTGTCAGTTTTAGAAAAAAAAAGTATTTTGTATCTAAAACGATAAAAAAAAATTAAATCGAGTAATTGAGAATAAAATGATTCAACGTACGAGTGTTCGCCCTTTCGCAAGGTGAGCAGTTTAGAATATTACCTGAGAGTTATAACTCAAATAAAGGATTTTTTTGGTAATGCTTTATGATTTGATTTTTATTTTATTATTACATTTGATATGTCATTGTTATATTTGATTAACTATACTTGATTACCATAAAATTAACATTTTATATTAGACAACTTGCTAAGATTATTTATGATTTGGATTTAAAATTATTTTCTAATTATTTAAAGCGTGGATTCTACACAATTGTTTATGTTTATACAATATGGAATATTTTTTAAGGCTGGCATGGCACTGTAAGCGCGACAGGTCGTGAGTTCCATTCCCACTCGAGAAATTGTAATATTTAATATTTTCATTTCTTCGCTATGGTAGCAAGGCAAGGCACAGCATTGTCAATGAATTCCGTCACTCAATACGCGCTACATGTAGAATTCGCCAGAAAGTGGTAAACAGACAGGTCTTTAAATTATCTTTTAGGGAACGAAGTATATTAACACTAGATTCCCAGGTTCCCTCTCCCCTACCCTGCTTTGTGAAAAAAAAAACACTGAAGTGGTTTAAAAATGTTTACGTTTCATATTCATATTAAATAAAAAAAAACAAATGTAGGATAAAAGCTTTATTATTTTATATCCTAAAAAAGCTAATTATTTTGTAACACTGACACGTCTATCACACTTGATGGTTTCTTCTTTGACGATTCAATATATATATTCGCTAGAGACGAATCTGAATTTGTTAAATTAGACTTGGTCATCAAAGGCAAGTGGTTGCATTCATATTTTTCCTAAAAAAATATTAATGCACGTGTTTTACAGACTGGCTCAGTATGAAATATCAAGTAAAAAACATATTTTATCTTTAGGTTTTAATATTTAGATCTATATTTAATATAATATTACAATGACGGCAATACAAAATCTATTATCACAACAACAATATTCCATCTAATCCCAAAAAGCCCAGTAAACAGCAAACATATACTAGAGACAAGAGAGCTTGGATATAAATAGAATGAACGTATAAATACCCTCAGAAATGCACTGACCTACTAATGCGCTGCTGTTGACGGTTCATTTAACTCGGTATAAAAATATAAAACTAGCAGATTAGGCTTTATATAAATGAAATTTCCCAAGTAAGTCCAACCGCGGCTTTGCCCGCTTAAAATTGTCTTTACCCAAATTATGTGCATTTTTTACATAAATTGTAGCCTTTATTTTGTTGTTAGGAATAATATACATTACTGTAAAAACTAATCTAAGCCTGTTCAGTGATTTTTGTAATTAGAACAAACATCCATAAACCCCACAACCTTTTACATTACTAATTTTAGTGGCATAGGATATTAATTACCCTCTTACTAGATTGCATAAACTTTGCACTTCGTTAGTTTGTACGCTTACAATATCAAATCCATACAAAATAATATATCCCAGATACAAATGATGTCTGAATTTAGCAAAACATATGACCTTCCTATCAATCTAGTTCTTTGCTTGCAGAATTTATATGCACTAATATAAGTACGTGGATTATACTTACCCTTTTTTCAGCCTTAAATAAAAATTATAAAAATATTCGAGGCTATTGCCTAACTAAACTTACCTACTACAAATTGCTGATCATTCGACCAGTCAACTGTTAGTACAAACCAACTTTTTACTTGAAAATTGACAACTTTATTGGTTCTTGGGAATTAAAATTGAAAACTAGTACAAAGTTTAAACCTAGATTTTAATCTTTTGCACCAGCAAGCGGAGACGGGAAACAAAACAATTAAGGAGAAAAAAGATATTGGTATCGATTGTTGTACTTATGTATTTCTCTTACATTTATATTTTATTGTTAACCATTTAATAGTGGTACCTATTGATCTATTAAGAATAATCTGCTTCTTCACCTTGCAAACATCACGCTTTTTTAAATCTAAGTAAAGCTAATTAGATGAAAAGTAAAGAGATTATGATAAAGATATCATGTCATTTTTTATGGCGCTAGGTTCTCTCTAGCTAACCTGCCGCGTAAAGCTAAAAAATATTATTTTATGTTCACGCTGTATTCCGCTAATACCAGAGTAGGCAGAAGAAACCCGGAAGCCTAGCGATTAAACACTCCGTTCCTAATTAAACTGCCGTTCCCTATATATCGCTGGATTCTGAAGGCATTGAGTTGAGTGGCGGAAGGCCACGCTACGCTTTGCCTTATAAACAGAGCGAGAACATTAAACTCGAGTGGGATTGTCAAGATTTGTCACAACTTGTCAAGTTTATAATCATGTTTCTGAAACTAAATAAAATAACAATATTTTTTAAGGATTTTAATTTATTTCGGAAGACTTTCATATATTGTTTGCTAAATATGAATAATCGGCCCATTCTGTTTACAGGTAATTCAATTTATTTGAACTACCTACCTAAGGAAAACAAAAGAATGTGAAACAATAACGAACTGTTCCACTTTAACTGTCAAGTTAGGTGAATGCCTCGACGTTATTGTATGACAGCTTTGACGTATTACTCTCTTTCAATAACCGAGTTGTAGCTTACATTTACTTTCCTAATGAACCAATAGAATTATAAGAAAATTAACACAATACGCCACGTTAAGTGTTAGCCACGTAGTGTCCATGGTAGACCGAGAACATCTTGTGCCAATATACTCTGTTCTCTACTTTCTACACGAATTTGAGTGAGTTTTGTAGAGTGAAAAAATAAATATAATTCATTACCTCTACCTCATATCTAACCCACAACAGACCTTGGGCCCAAAACGTCAATAACTTTAAATATGTATACTTACATCTAATACTAAACAATCATGCCTGCACTGTCGACTTTGGATAATCTCATCAAAGTTTCTTCTCCTTTTACGGTCGTCTGCGTCCGGCGGTCCGTATTTAAAATCACTTTTAAAAATGCCAGCTATATTCTGTATATAAAATGAATAATTAAAATGTACCCCTCGCTACAAAATTAAAACTGCATCAAACTGAAGGAGTTATATGCTATATATATATTTAGCCTCAGCTTTAATCAGCCTCTGAGACCAATAAATTAATATTTATTACATAATATTTTTTATCTCTCTCTCTGCCTACTCCACCATGTGTTGGATTGAACTTTTGCTCAAATAATCTGTATAAAATAATTTGTAAGTCGCCATATAATGTTTTAAAATTTTAAAATGAGTATAATAATTTCTAGTGAAAAATTAAAATAGCAATGGGTACTTAAGTTATTGAATTTATATACAATATTACTTACATTTTTAAAAAAATATTTAATCACCACCCTAGCTTGAGATATTAATAAAATAACAAATGTTAAGGCAATCCACGAGTTGGCCGCTATATTTTGGGAAGCGTTTTTTAAATGTAAAACGTTCACGAATTTAGCGCATCCTAGAACCTGGAAAACAATCAAATTATAGTATTGACCTATTTATGCAAATTTCTAAATCGTCTTATTAAGAACAAAGAAAGTAATTATGTTAACATTACCATTCTATATAACTATTAACTACTATAGAAAAAAGAAAATATTTGTAAAAAACATAACATTTTAAGACTTAGGAATTTTTAACATCAAGATGAATATTGTTATTGAACTACTCAAAATTGATATTATATTATATAATATACATATAGATTATATTATTCATAACTAACTACGCCAAATATGTATGTATAAATTTATTTATTAAACAATGATCGCTACGCTCGATATCAATACACGAACGACGCTTGTTATTACATGGAAAAAATACATATAATATAAATCAACAAATTTAATTTCCTATTATACACATAAGTTATATATATATATATATATATATATATGTTTTAACTATCATCTTATAATTCTTTTAGTCTTATGATTCAATTAGAAACGTAGACCCAATTATCATCTGATGTCATAAATAAATTCTTGTTCAAAAAAAAAGAATTCTACGGGTACAAGACTAGAAACTTTAATAGAGTTCCTTTCAATTACCGTTTCACTTTCATATTTATTTGCACTTCTTACTGTCGTCGTGCTTAAGAAATATATAACTGTATAATATGCTCTTGAGAGAAAATTCTATTAGGAAGAAATTTTAAATTAAATTTGAGATAAGATTATAGTTAATAACTCTGAAACCGTTAAAATTGAAAAATTTAGGGAGCCATGACATAAAATATAAACAAACTAGAAAAAGGTTATTTTACAGATCAGGATTAAAACAAATAATATATTTTTTAAAAATAATTATAGAATTAATATTATAGATAGCACTTTAAATACTATTTATGGTATCTATAGAATTTACAGAAACTCTTTCAGACTAAATAGAAATTGAATATTAAACAGGTCTTAAATAATTTTCTTTTTAAAATATTTTTTTTCTTTTATATGTACGTGTTTTGAAACTAATAAATTATAGAGCACATATACTGCGAGCATTTTGAATTAAAGTGTGACTCTATGTGATCAGTTGGGTTATACCTTTTTAGGATAGATCGACTTGTTGATAAAGGGAAAACTGTGTCTAGATACTTTTATCTAAATCTCGTTTTTCCCTTATTACTTAAGATGTTTTTTTAAGTTTCTTGTTTCAAAGGGTAAGAGAATTTGTATAAAGTAATTAGGTTATATTTGTTGATTGTTTTCGTGCTTAGAAATATAAATGAACCTTAACCAACGCTTGCACTTTTCTCCGCCAAAGTAAAAGCAGTCAAAGAAAAATGCAACACGCACTAGTCGTTATTAACATGGTCGCACGTAGAAGTGCGACCAAAAGGATTAATATCGGTACAAATGTGACATTATCAATAAAGGTTTGAGAAGCTTTCATCTTGTGTAATGCCCAAATGAATAGATTCTTAATTTAAGTTCTAAGCTTAACGAAAATAGAGTACTTATGTATAATAATTTATAACTCTAAACATTCAAATGTATGACTGTAAAGGCGACTGGGTGTGGGTTTGATCCCCACTAGACGGAATGAAATATTTATTTAAGTTTATATTTTTATTTCCTCGCTGTGGTGTCTAGGCAAAGCGTGAAAATAAAAATATTAAAACTCCATCGCAAAATCTCCAGAATTCGATGGAAAATGGGGAACGCAGTGTCTTAGGACTAGATTTCCTCTGCCTACGTTGCTGTGTGCAGGATGTAACGCTGACTTTTTTTAAGTATGATAAATGCAATGTCTTAATTCCGTACTATCAAAGTCCACTTTCGTTTTCATCTAATAAGGGGACATTTAGGGGGACAATTCAAAGTTAATATTTTGCTGTGTTAAGGTAGTAAGTTTAATATGCAGTTGAATAGAATTATATTTAAAATCTAATGCGATATGTTCGACTATGGAAACCCACAAGATTAACTTATAAGATACTCACAAGACATTAATTTAAAAACGAGATTTCAATATGGTTCCTTCTTAGTTTTTAAGAAAACTTTTATATTTTGAAATAATTTAGTTTACCATTTTTTTCTTATTATAAAGCAAAAATTGACAAATTTCGAATTTTGTTTTAATGTTGTTCCACGCTAAGGAAAATAAAATAGTTGTAGAAAATATAAACATTTGAATGTGATGGGACTTGAATCTTGAAATGTTAAAAATCTCTCTTGTCAAATTATTTATCTGTACAATATTTATCGGGTAGCAGTAGTTTTAAAAATCATCCTACAAAGATGTTAGCAACGGAGATAAGTTATAACAAATGTATAAGGATTTCGACGTGGTTGATGAGAACGTATGGCTTGACTTAATAGTCAATGTGTGTCGGTTCGGACAAATTGTACGCAGTGGGACCCGAAACCAAAGGGTTTCGGGTCCCACTACGTACAATTTTTGTTCATTGTCTAAAAATAATGTTATGG
Source organism: Heliconius burneyi (assembly GCA_018247715.1). Taxonomy (NCBI): domain Eukaryota; kingdom Metazoa; phylum Arthropoda; class Insecta; order Lepidoptera; family Nymphalidae; genus Heliconius; species Heliconius burneyi. The sequence continues at coordinate 8,758 of DWGR01001393.1, read as the reverse complement.
GTTATATTTTTCTCGCTATATAACAAGACAAAAAGTCTCCAAAATTGAGTGGAAATTGAAAAGCGGAGTATCTTAGCACTATATTCGCTTTGAATACCCACTATATACGTGATACAGCATGAAGCTAAGAAAAAAGAAAAAGAACAAAAAAAGTAACAAAAATATTTTGTTAAATATTTGATACCGTCAAAATCTCCCATATATAATTAATTTTATTAAAAAACCGACACCATAATTATGTTCTTTGCCCGTAAACAATAATATTTACAAACTGCAAACATTATACTTATTCCGTTCTTTTAGACAAAGCCCACCTTTAGTCACCACGTACTATCTAACGTACAATGTTGGTTAAGTGGTATAAAGTCGAGTAAAAAATCTCATAATACTAAATTCTCAATGTTTACCGCACGTTGCATGGTAGGCAGAGTGTTAAGACACTCCTTTCCCATTGAGAACATTTCTGAATCCACCAAATTGAGGCATTACTTGTTAAGTGGTGGAACTCAACTCCGCGTCTTACCTCGATGCCGGTTGCTTTTAAAATAAACTTAAAATGTAAATTAAAAACTATAATATACTCGTATTACATATGACACTATCGCCTCAGTATATGATAATAAAAAATACATTAATTTTAAGAATTTATTACAGTTTTGCTTATTTATTGATTTTGCAATACGTAATTAGAATATAGATATATATAAATATATATATAGACACACAGTGAATTTGATAGTACACGATAGTATCGATCAGACGCAACTCAACGTTAAGGTCAAAGTTACGCGCCGCTCTCGGCGCAGAGATGCACAATTATAAAAGGAACCATCCGACCTGGTGCTTGTGAAAAGTTTATAACAATTTCCACTTTGAACTCTTGTTAAGTTGAAATGGAAATTAGCTCTCTAGATACTATTTTTCTTATCTTTAAGTAATTTTTCTTTTCTTGATTTATGGACATTATTGTTTTGCGAAAAAATACGCAAAGGGAGCCGAGTGTTAAGACACGCCGCTCTCTACTTTCCGCCGAATTTTGGGGGCATTGTGTGTTGAGTGGTGGTAATCAACGCCGCGTTTTGTTTCAACACCAGAGGGAATAGATTAAATATTTCATTTCATCGTGTTCCCACACGATCGAGCCCACTCACTACCCCTTCGTCACGACTGGACTCAAACTTGCTAGATAATTGATACTTAAAATTTTAAAAAAATATTACAAAATAGCTTTGGTGACACAGTAACGATAATTTACATCAACTCTATTCAATTTACTGAAAATTTTCTAGGGAAAATAGATTAATAAAAAGCACGAGAAAATGGTGAGAATCAAATATTTATTTAGCTTCACGCTGTATCCCACACACTGCCGGAACTTGGTAACCTAGTGTCTTGGTAATCTTTTCACACTTTTCGCCGAATGTTTTTAGGCATTGCATTGTTGAACTCAATAATAATAATCTACTCATTTTCTTTGATTTCCTCCTCCCGTTCTTATGATATTAAACAAGGTTTAAGTATTGAGCCAGACTAAGAACTGGTAGATTGTATGCCTATAGGGTGCCTCCACAAGCACAGAATTATACACATAAATTAACCTTTTCTGGACGATACGATGGTATGTAAACGTGAATCAATAATTATAATTACAACCATCGACTGCTCATACACGAGTAGAATATAAAATCCACATTTAACTACTAATAATATATTAAAATATTTTACTTACGAAGAAAAAATTACTTGTAATGATTAATACGATGTACTAAAATATATCAAACATATGTTTCTTACTTTTTACAGCAGAGACTATTTTATTATATCGTTGTATTCTTATTTTATCTAGAACTATTGCAGATAAATATATTTATATATTAAATCTTTTACACAGATCTTTCTAAAAAAATATGTGTGAACAAAAACAGAAAAATAAATGTTTGAAAGAAAACCATTAAAAAAAGTAATTAAAATAGTATATAAATGTTTGATCTATTATTAGCTATTGAATATTAATAAGTACTACTTATTCAATTAGCACTCAGATCAGTTTTATTTCCATTCTAAAGGCTGAACGTCAAGAGTATAACATAATAAATAATACCCGCTTACCTACTCGTCACAATCGGAAATACCTATTAATCTGACAAAGGCATTTCCAACGATGCAATTTGAGTATTTGTTGATTCAATTACAATACAATACATACATAACCTTTGACTTCATTATGAGTGCAACTCACCAAAATATAGAAGGGTAACACCGCCCAAATGTACCTCCAAAACTGTGTAGGCTTGAAACCCAAGCAAAAGTGGATGTCCATAGAGAATTTTTTCACTCCATAGATCCACATTACGATTGCCACCTTCAAAGCCCCAAGGCATAGAGTACATGTATTCAAGCCATGAAGCAATCCCACTTTTGTGGTAGAAGATAGCTAAGAAAACAAACATTTAAAAAATTATTGCACTAATTTAATGTGGTTGCTTATTTCTCTACGATCAAGTAACTTTTTAACCTTTAACTAGATTGAAAATTATTTTCGAACTTTATAATACTATAATAACATTTATTTAGTTTTTTCAGGTTAGGTGATGGGTACCTGGGAACCTTAAAACGCTCCGCTCCCAAGTATAATAAAAATAATTTATAGCGTGAATAATTTCATATCATTCATATATATATCGACTACTATAAACATAGCAAACTAATAGAATTTTCAAAAAAAATTCTAGCACGAAGTAAGCGGATTAAGAGAATTTATGAATGGTAAAAACCATTGAGCTGAGTCTGTAAAGACTATAGTCTTTACAGACTAAAATTTATTCTAATGTACAAATTTGAAATGTTCAGGTCGTTGAGAAAACATTCAATTATTTATTAAAATTGGCAGTTTATGCGACATCAGCTTGTTTTTGAATATGAGGTTAATGCTGTTAACCATATTGGCTTTTACAGCGACACCAGTTGGGCAGGGAAGAGGGTACTCCGTCCCTGAAGAAATGCAAGCACTAAGTGGCTGTCTGTGAGGAAGTCGACGATTATAATGGCGCCCTCTGCGGGACTCGAACCTCGGCATGCGGCCGTAAGAGGACTGGGATGTCACCTGTGCTAAGCAAACCAACCGCGACATGAAGCCGCGACTGGGGAAAAATCAGACTAATCTAAGGGAGCTAATGATCCCTAGCAGCTGGGCCCGACCGTGCCCAGACGCGACAAAGCCGTTGAATAAACTGGACTTTGTCGTCGATTTCGTCGACGATGGTGCTTGTGTCGTGTGTGAGTAATGTGTTTTCTACCTACATACGTGGCATTCGCTATAGTAATGGCGTCATTGGCGGTTTCGTAGAAATTTCCTTCCACGCGCCACGAAACTGTGGAATGGCCTACCCGCGGCAGTGGTCGGCAGCAGGTCGATATGATATGGGTACCTTCAAAAAGCGCGTCTACCTCCACCTTAAAGGCCGGCAACGCACCTGTAGCTCCTCTGGTGTTGCACGGGGTCGTGGGCGGCGGTGATCACTTACCATCAGGTGACCCGAACGCTCGTTTGCCTTGTCCTTATACCATAAAAAAAAAATCGGAGTCTAAAAGGACGCTACACGGGCGTCTACATCTAGGGAGCGTGATAGGGGTATAATCACACGCATTAACGCTGAGGGGATTCGCGTGCGAGCCTGCGCGCTCAAAGTAGCGCTTCGCTAAGCGTTTGCAGTGCTCGTGAATCGATTCCAGTTCAAAGTCTCTATGTAGGTCGAAGTTACACATGAACCAGGGACAACCTAATGCGATACGTGAGAATTAATTTTGTACCTTTAGCATGGGATAACGACATCTGCAAAATAAATATTGTCTATGGAAATTGTACGCTTTTTTAAAAGAAGATAATAGCGAAAAGGAAAACAGGCATCAGTATATATATTTCTTGCACATTATTGTATTACTTGGAACAATTTTTTAAAATGTACATTTCTCCAATTTTATAAACACGACTATATATTGGCACATATTGCCACACATACGTTAGATCCAATATTCGTTACCCTTTTAAAATGGATAACCATAGACGGCTGCCTGTGAATTGTTGTTTTTTTTTTTACGTTACAGGTGCCAATAATTGGCGGAGTGGAGTAAAATAAGCATGTGAGGGAAAAAATGTTTAATAGTTTTTAGTATATAAAGAAAACTAAGAAAAAGGGACATTTATATGTAATTGACAAGTTTTTGGAGGTAAGGGACAAGATATATTTTTTTACCCTCACACTGTACCCTACATGAAGCAAACTAGGTAGAGAGAGCCTAGTGTTGAGACATTTCGCTCTCCACTTTTCACAGATTTCTGGAGACATTTCGTGTTAAGTGACGAAACTCAACGCCGGATCTTGCCATAAGAGCGAAAAAAATAAAAATAATAAATATGTCACTTTCTCAATTGGGAATCGCACCCATAACCTGTCGCGGTTACAGTGACACGCTTGTACCTCTGCGCCACTACTGACCTCGCAAAAAGCTTGAGCTTGAGCGTTTAATCTTTAATCGAATGAAACATAAAGTATTCACTAACGTATACTACGACTACGTATTCATATACTTCATAGATGCGTCTTAAATTATTAAGTAAAATAGCAAATCAGATTTCTATTCAGCCATTAACGTACAACATGCATTACATAGAAGTAATATACCATTACGTATTCTAAGCTTAGTACGGACTAGTTTGCTTGGTACGACATGTTTCATTAAATAGTAAATAAACATTATGCTAAAGCACAGAACTAATGATTATAATTTATATTCAGGTGTCTAATATTCCGAAATACACGGAATATTAAAGAGCAACTCAGCTTAACACGGAGGGTAAAACCAGGAATAGAGGCCCATATATCACTTTTTGAAAGAGCTTCTTGAAATTATACTAGATCAAGATACATTTTATTTATTTAGTTATATGATTCATATAGCTATGAAACATTTAGTAGACTGAAACAGATCTACAAAAGAATTACTGTAATATTATTTAATAGTAATTTATACGACCATATTTAATGATTGAATTATTAATAAACTACTTAACATATACAGTTAGTAATAGGTGTACTCACGGCGATAAGGGGCATTGATAAAATGAATCCCAAAAAACATAGCAGCCCAACAATATAAATATTTTTCAAAGATCGATATAGACTATGCAGAACTCGGGATGTAGTTGCGGTAAACATTGCCTGTAATCGATCAACTTTATAGAAGACATTTTCATTAGGTCTGTGAGTGTGTGTAAAATATCAAGCGTATAGGAAGTGGCTCGTAATTATTTTATAATTACATTTTTAACTTCATGTTGCATCCCACACATAGCTGGGTAGGCAGAGAGTAGCTGAGTTCCTGAGTTGAGTTAGTGTCAAGACACTCTGTTTCCATTAAGACACTGTCGTCTCCACTTTCAGCAGAGTTCTGCATCTCAACACGGTATTGCGTGTTGAGTGACGGTGGCGGTGAGTTAACGCCGCATTCATCTTCGTAACCAGAGCGAGAAAAGGAAAATATTTCTGACTTGTCGTGTGCCCATGCCTATGCCATGCATACTATAATTACTTACAATATCTGCTACGTTATTTTTGTTAGTATCGTACTAGGTGTAATAAAGTCCTATTTATTGTAATTAATATCAAGAAGTGTTTTTAGAGGAAGTTAAATATAGCTAGCAAAGCTATATTGCTCTCGAGTTGTGGCGCAGGGACACAAGTGTTAAACGCAACGCAACGCAATGTTAAACGAAATTTATAATTTCATTACTTCGAACTGGTGTCGAGATAAGAGTGCAACGCTGAGTTCCGCAACTCAACACGCAATGCCTCCAGAATTCGGCGGTAAATGGGTAACGAAAGTGTCTTAACATTATGTTGTTGCCTACCATGTTGTGCTAGAGACACCGTGAAGGTAATTTTAATTTTAAAGAACTCGTAAAAAATAAATTAAAACTATAATCATCTACATTATAAACGAAAATAAGGGAAATTTACAAAAAAAATATTGACTGTACTTACCAAGCAAGCAACCAATGCTGCGGAGAGGTATGAATAAATATAGAGAACAAAGATTTTGTGAGCATCCATGAATTCAGTACTTAATGGCAAAATGGCAAATAATAAATAGTGAGGTGTTTTGACTATATTGACATCCACACAATGTCTTATAGTTAGATATAGAACTTGAACTATCAAAGAACGTATAAAAGCTGTGCATATAAATATAATAGTAAATATAATAATTGCGTTATCCACCATTGTAAATGGACTCATTGTAGCGAAATCGTAAACTCCGATGAGCCCAACACCGAACGGGTCTGTGACTAAATTAAAGTTGTTAACCTGCAAGAAAAAAAATATTATATTAGAATATTTATTTAATCTGTGACTTAAGCAAAGAATTGTTAATTTTCAAGAAAATTTACGCAACGCAAACGCAAAGAAAACGCTTTTTTGATTCTGACGAAATTGTCTTTATAATTTGTTCACTTTATATAAACAATAATACGTCTAAAGCAGACGAATAGATCACCGGTCAGTTTTTAAACCAACTTCAGGCTAGTTGTGATAGAAAAGTGATTCAGCTAAAGCGTTTTTTAACTTTGATACTTGACAATGTATCATTCACGCGTGCACTGAATCGAAATCTAAAACCCGCATGTAGTTTTCCAAAAATTTCAGTCACGTAATGGGTAATATACCGCTCAGGATAGGGTTTACATAAACCCTTTTACGTTAAATACTAAGCTATGTAATATTGAGTAAACTTTATACTCATATAAAACTAACTGGATATTCAAAATACAGATTGATTAGATCTTTCATATACAATATTCAATGAGCTGCGATTTTTTTTTCTTAAGTGACAAATAAATATTATTAAAATAAGCCACAATTAAAATTAAAAATATGTATAAACTCGTCTTAACTAACTGATTCTGATTTGTGCTTTTGTCGACTTGGCGGTAGAAAATTGTAACTTAAAAATGAAAAACATTTTGAAATACATGTGGAACCAAGGGAGTATAGTGAACTTGACAATGGATAGTTTTGTCAAACATCGACTAAAATATTCAGAAGGACGGGAACGAAAATTTTCTCGGAAATAGTGCTTTAACATAAACAACATCTTGAAGGGTACAAAAAATCTAACCTACTTTTACTGCATTTTCTGTTGTCTCCAAGGAATTCTTATTAAGCACTAAGATTTTTGCTTATTTTTGGTTATCTGTTTAATATGTTATTTGCTAGTAAATTTTAGCCTTCGAATTTTGAATTCCTGTCTGTATCTACAACCACATCCCATATACCAGTTTTCGTTAGACTCTGTTCCACTGGTTAGTTATTTAGAAATGAATACCTATGAATGTAAACAGCCTAGGCTGAATCAATCATGGCGCGAGGACACAGCAATGCCTCCAGAAGTCGTCGGAAAGTGGGGAGCGCAGTATTTTAATACTGAGCTCCCTCTGCAACTACACGCGAGATACGGCTTATTAAGAAATATCTTAATTTTATCACAATAAAAACGTTTAACAACGTAATAACAAAAATCAAGATCATCTATTCCGACTGTTTAAAACATAATAAATAATCACATATTTGTATTATATTATTGTTTATTTCAGATAAACAAACAATAAATATTTCATAGTACTTTAATAAAAATAGTGGTAAAATAAATTACTAAGAAGTCCTAATTAACCACCGCAACGTAAAAAGGTACAACAACTGTATGTCTTTTTTACTGGCAACAACATTTTCCAGTAATTAAGTCTCTAAGTTTTAAAACGTAGTTGATTGCAAACACATTAGAGAAGGTTAAACAAAAGCTCCATTCTCTTTCCGCCTACAATCTTTAATGTATTTTCGCCGAAAATGCTTTTTAATTATTCAAATATGCAATTAAGGAGATTGATGCGGAAAAGAAGGTTATTCTGAAATAATAAAAAAATATATTTTTTTATTTTTTTGATGTTGGTTTCGTATTATGAAGCTGGGCGAAGGTTTAAAAATTAATAATTTATTACATTATTAAAAGCGACCGTTTAAATTCGATTTATGATATATCCGAATAGAAGTCTATTTCATAACTTTCGTAAGTTTTGTAACCCGTACTGTTCAAAGGTACAAACATACATCTTAAACTTTGTCTAACGGTAACAATGCATTCTCCATTTTTAAAACTGAATATTCGAATGCTGTATTAACTGTTAACGTATGTGTAGGACTGTGAACGCTACTGGTTGTGGGTTCGATCACCACTCGAGGAAATGAAATATTTATTTAAATTTATAATTTATATCTTCGCTATGGTGTCGAGGTTAACCGCAGCGTTGAGTTCCGCCACTCAACACGGAGCGCCTCCAGAATTCGAAACAAAGAAAGAACTGAGTGTCTTAACGTCAATCGGATATAAACCGGGCGAAGCCGCAAGCGGGGCGCTAATATGAAATAACCTTGCTCTCATGTAAGCAGTAGAATGTGCAGTTTACATTTGCATTATAATGCATATTATGTTAATATTCTGAATTCTATTAATATTCTTTAAGTGTATTTTGTTGAAACTCATATGGATTGTTGTATGATACCTACGTACTAGTACAACTTGTCTGTTTTCGTGCTATTACTATAATATAAAAATATATATTCAAAGACTTCATTGAAAATAAACAATACAATGTTGACAGCTTGACAGGGCTGGTGTCATTCTTAGACATTGAATCCTCTATCAA